>JAKWJA010000884.1:0-36837 GCA_027704765.1 Solanum habrochaites
AGGTCGTTTTCGTTGCTCGCTAGTTCTTCGATGCGATTCTCTATGGAATATTCCACCCACACTTCTTATTAGGAGTGTACAGATTGACACTACGTTCAGGTGGGCAAAAATAATAGTGTGTGAATAAGCTTAAGACGGGCGTGCAAGTGATCACAAGGGTACAACCATTATGAACAAACTGTTTATTCGTCACATATTCATATACACAGTCACATTATTCATTCCCTTTGCGATTTAAGACAACACTTTTCCTTGTCAATATTGAACCTAGTAAACCTATTTAAAAAAAATACCTCTTTGACTGACGCGTGTTTTATTGAATATATATACATATTGAAATCTGATCGTATCGCACAGTTGAAGTGCTCAAATAATCTAGAGGTTACCAAGACACTATGATCAAGAAACAACATATACCTACAGATTGCACATACAACAATTTTCCTGTAGTTCTATGAACAAAGTTGAAGGTGCACACTAACTGTGACTTTTCATAGGATAGTCTTTTTTTCTGTAGTATGAGGATCCCAATAAGGATTCGATGTCACCTCCTCTTTCTTGAGTAGTTTGTTGCCTGGACGGGCCTGGTCATTATAACTTGAACACAAGATATCTGATCAAGAAGACTTCTCCCATTATACTATGATAAATTCTATCCTATAGCACAACCTCTTGAATCCCGATTCAAGTGTTGAGAATATAATTGAGATGAAACTCGTCCATCATTATCGTTTAACGGTTGCAGGATCTGCCACATATTTTCACGCCTGTTGGAAGTTATAAAAACTACACTACATATTAATGGGTATAAAAGCTCTTATAAATCATCTATTTTATTTCAAGATTACAAATGTGTATTATATGGGTGAACAATTGATAGAGAAATGAAATATAGTAATTTTTTCGTGTTATTTCTTTCAATAATGATTATTGAAAAACTGGCATAATCATATATTGAACCCTAAATTTGGCTTCAAATTTTAATTTTGACCTCCCACTTTAAATAAGCAATCAAACAGACCCTTTAACTAGCTAACGTTTAAATAATAAACAATGATCCTTTACATAGCAAATACACGTATGACCCACGAACAGTAGGCACAAAAATGACATTTAAGTGACGATGTGTGTCGAGTTTGTTTTAACTTTATACAAGCTTTAAGTGCTACTTGTGCACACCTCAAGATTGAAGGGTATAATATAATTCGAAACCAAACTAAAGGGCTATTTATGTATTAGCCTAAAAAAAGTCAGTCATATTCGACCTAGCCCTCAATACACTAGGTCAAACCATCAAACCACAACATTGAACGATGTTATGTTTTTCATTTATTATTAATATTTATTGTTATCTCTCTCCTTATTTGTTTATTCCTTTACTTATATACGTTGTTTCCTAGAGTTTCCACTTTTATAGGTATTGCATCGAATTTTCTCTTCGCTTATACAAACACAACGCCGCTTTTTGACATATTGAGTTGTATAATACAAGAGATCAGCGTAGCGGCATGACTTAGTCCACCTGTTGACAGCGAATACTTTCACCAGGGAAACGGGGCCTGAAAATATGCTAGTAATTTTGCTATCTAAAGGCCATACATTAATAAAAAACATATGTATACCCTTTAATTTGAGATAAATTAATGTGGTCCTATTATATATACTTCATTTTATCCCACGTTATTTCATTCCTGGTGGTTTGGCCCATATTGTTGGAATAGCGAGACACTAAAAATTGTTTAGAAAATAAATTTTCTTAAATCAATGGAGATACCACTGACAAGGCGCGGTAATATCGAGATCCTTGTGCCGTCTAACTCTAAACCATTGAAGTCTCTCTACGTTATGCAAGTGTACGCAAAGAGGGGTGGTGTTCAATCATTCGATATTGAAAAACTCGTTCATCATGCTCGCAATTTAGGAGAGGCATCTTCGTCCAATTTCGGTGTTCAAGTTTCCATTACTTGTTCCAATCAAGCCTTACTCTGAACAATACTCTCCTAACCCATTTTTCAACATTGGTGGGCCGTGTGCCGATGAATAAGCAGAAATTGGAGGTTCAACATCAAAGTTATCAAGAGACTCTTTTTAGTACGATACATCCAACAAGTCGTGGTCGTACCGGATGTACTCCACGCTCTGGCAATTGCTACACAACTTCTGAAATAAGATACATCAACTATATCTCTATACTCCACGGTGTTTCCCCAGAACGTACATCCTAAAATTCAATTTTAATTTTGGGTAATGATCGATTGGGTATCTACAAATAACCTGCTCAAGCTTTTGGTTTTCCTTGCTGATTCATGTAATATCCAACAGTGTCTTAGCTTTAGCGAGCGAACTGTAACCAAATTTCAATGGCGATATCATCACTACATCCTCCGTTCTTGGAACTTTCCCATCACACATTTCAGCCGCCCTGATTTTATATGGATACAGATTAACTGGCATTGATTGTGCACAACCTAAGCATGGTGGTGCTTTGACAGGCATTTTGTTTCTGTGATGGCGATTGATTCAATTAAGGAATGATTGTACACACTGAGGATACTCGCATTTATGCACAATTGTACACGGATCCGTTTCGATTCTAGTCTCCCCTAACCCACCTGCATCAGATGGTTAGTTGCAAGGCCGCAGCTAAAATGGTGAACTCATGGGAAGGTTTACTGTTGTCGGTATGCCTCGACTTCTGGTTCAAATATCGACATCTAATGGCGATTGAATAAACGGGCATCGATGGACAAACTTCCATTAACTTAACCTGAATAACTCGTGAGAGCAAAGAAAATTCGGTGTAGTTTGCGGTAATCCTCCCAAACCAGATGAGATACTACTGTCACACTGCATTCCTAAAGCATAATGATAAACGCTAACGATAATGGTGATTCTAGTTTTCATCCCCTATTTATCTTATCCCATCACTCCACTCGAAAGTTCACAGAGATCTTGTGTAGCCTCTGTAAAGCCTTTACAACTCTCTCTCGCTTTCGATATCTTGTGTCGAAATTAAACACGTCAGCTGTCCATTCAATGTCCCTTGAAGTATCTTATCTGCTTCAATACCACCAATTTTTCTGTCACTCGGAGTCCCGGAAGTGGGTAGGCAATCTTTCTTTATTGCAGAGAGGAAATGACATCTTTAGATGGAAGAGAAAATGACAAGAGGACAAACATTTTCGCACCTCCAATGATTAGCAAGTTGCTTCATGGGTACCCCTTCTCAAAAGATATGTCCAATTCATAACGTGTCACGAATTCCATTCCCTCGAAACTCAGAGTGTAGGTTGGTCTTTTTCTTTTAGCACTTATACCTTGTTGAACCGTGGCTGAAGATTATACTCAAAATGAGAACTCCCTTCTGTATCAATTCTTTGTTTAAGTACATTATAATGATGGAAATGAGACTTACTGTACCGAGACTATAACTTATTAGCTAGCGTCTATCTAATTTACATTTCTGGACAAAGGCTCTCCTCCTCCCCTCACTTCCAAACAATTTATTTCAATACTTTACGAGATGACCTGTCTGAATTTTTCTTTTTTTGATTGGTATTAAACAGTAGAATAGTACAATGCCTATGGCCAATACTTTTCGCGCGTAGGAAACCACTGTCTGCATATTTGTTGTGTTGGTCATTATCACACATGTATTTGGCTGTAATATCACCACCCTGAGATTGAAGAATTAAAGCTTAATTAGGTTCAACCTCAAAAGCATTGTCGGTTGAGAATCTTTGCTTGCGGAGAATTGTCGATCACAAAATGAAAGGAGATAGTGTTTTACCTCTTTGCGAGCATGATGACGTCTCTCTTTTTTCATTATCAGAGCATGCATTTGAGCACCACCTCTTTGAGACACATTTGCATATTAAATGAATATATAAAAAGTATCAAATCAGAAGATGATGAACAACCCCACATCTTTGAGACACAATTTACATATCGACAAGAGTGGTGTTTCAAATCATCTCTGATATTAATGAATTTCCCTCCTTGTGAACATAGAACTTACTATTCCTAGTGGTTTCCAAAACGACCCCCCTTTCCCTCAATTTTTTTGTATTCCATATGTCTTTGATTAAACATAACACAAACGATTAAGTCCATTATCAACTTAAAACTATATGAATATTTAGTAACAGTGTCAATATTTAGGAAGTGAATAATAAATTAGGACAATTGTCGAAACTAATTGGAACAAAAGAATGTTTATTCTCCATCCCAAAGAAGTAATTGAAAATCATCAAGATCAAAGTTCAAATTATACTAAAAGGCACAATTTTGACCATAAATTTTCATATTAAATTTAGGAAGTATAATTATTATAAGCGATTTTAATTAATTAGGCATTAAATTACTTTTACACACTTGTACAACAAATTTTATAATTATTAATATTATCTTATCAGATTTTGTGTGGGGCGTCCGATATTAATAAACAAGGTTGGCATTCAACATGGTAATCCAGTGATAAATGTATTTTCCACTAAAATATCCTCAATAACTACCGTTTGGCCTGCCCGCCTTGTTCTCTCTTCCTTACTCTCTCGTACACTCCTCTTATAATATTTGATATCCGATATAGCAGATCAACCAGATACTGGAATACATTTATCTATTATGTGTCCGGCATGTATAGGTTAAATATGATTCACATGATTTTAAAACTTTATTCTTTGCGTATAAAATTAAAACGTGAGCTTTGCGGTGGTCAAATTTTAGGTACATCGTATGCGAGTACAACTTTTTTCTCAAAGTGTCGAAAAAATTAAACAATACAACAAGCCATTCAACAATCTAAGAGAAAAGATCGGAACACGCTATTTTCTTCTTAAATAATAATTCAGTTTCACCCCAACTTTTTATTATTATTGTGGGCATCAGTGCGTAATCAAGATGTGTCGAACCAACTGATGACATGCACATAAATTATATTTGAACGGTTCAACTATACTACTATAGTAAGTAGACACTGGTCCCCCTATCCTATATTTACATATGTGTGATATATATCTTTCGTGTCCTAGAACATCTAGAGGGAGTTAGATAACGTCATTTTACTCGAACCTCTTCAATAATTTTTATAATATATTGGGTGTACGATGTGGGGTTGGGATTTCTGCGTGGTGTCGAGTTCTCTTCCTTCTTACTTTCTTTTTAACTACTCATCAATCTTCTTTTCGGAGAAAAATCTTAGTGTCAAGTCAATATCGTAATTGATTACAGGTTCTAAGGTCAATAGAATGGTCCTCGGTGAGTTGGATCGTGTCTGTAGTGCAAGAAAAGCGTAAAGAATATGATAATTGGGTCTAACTAACCACCTCAAAAGCTAGTCACGAGGAATAGTTTGTTCCCAAGTGCCAATAGGAGACAACTTTTTAATCACTCCTAAGACGATGTAGACTACTTTAGCACTCCCCCGGACACCCCCCCCCATCATGTTTCGATAGGCACCTTTTCTACCACCTTATCGTGGAACCTTATAGATTGGTGAGCACAATATCGGTGTCACAACAAATTATGATGAACCTGACTCTTATGTCATTAAGATATGACACTTAGTCCAAGTCGCACCTGAAAAGCTACTAATGAGGAGAGATTTGTTTTAGTCCATATACAAAAAAATCAATTCCGCATTTTTTATATACTGATATAAAAACTTCTTAACAAAGTAACATCCGATCAAACTACGATACGTAAAATAATTTTTACAAACATCCTCTCTTAAATAAAAGAGTCATTTCAAGAAAGATATTGACACATTTATGTTTTCCTCAAGTAATCGATTCACGTTTAGACACTATCATATATATAAAGACAGTCATAAAATCAAATATATACACCATAACATGGACCCACGTTGGAATCCATCTTAAGTTGCTTGTTATTAATAAATGTTTTTTTTCGTTTATTCACCCTTTTAAAAAGAATTCACCTGTGTAATCTATTTGCTTTAATCATAATTCAAAAAAATTCTTCTTATATTTTTAAAATTTCCAGTAAAATCAAACCAAAAACATGTAAAAATTAAAAAAGAAAAGCAAAAATTTTAATTTGCGATCGTTGAAGTCTATAGAGGTCAATGGGGTTGTGGCGATTGAACTTTAACTGCAAAAATAAATTTTAATCGTAAAAATCGCATCCCACCTCCCTGCCACACCTTTAACACAATACTAAAAACTACTCTCTTTCGCCCTGCCGCATTGCCATCCCAGTCGTTCGAGATACGTGATTAATTTACAAACTAAAGCTTCTTAAATAAAAGAATATTCCAGAGGAGTAATGCTAACACAATCCTTTTTGTTTTATAAATATATGGAAAATGGTATGATAGACTCCTCAACTTGTCATTTGGTGCTATATAATCCCTCGTTATAAAAGTGGTCATATATGCCCCTTACCGTTATAACAAACGGCCCTGTCGTTACAAAATGACTCCATATATACCCTTCTTTAACGGAAGTTCAAAACTTAGTTTTAAATTTATATGTATTGTTCTAATTTTTTTTTTAAAAACTATTTAGGAGTATATATGAATTCTTCTCTTTTAATCAAGTTCAAGGTATATTTAATTTTTTTTTCATACCTAATTTTTTTTGACTTCTTTTTATAAGTATTTTGAGTTCTTATTCTTATTTGTTTTTTTTCTACACTTCCCTTATTTTAAAGAAAAAAATAAACTATTTTTTTGTGTGTATTATAATTTAAATTTTGTATTCCGAAGAAAAATTTAGATCTCTACAATAGTTTTACAAGAATATTAGTGAAAACATAAATATTTGATGCGCAATAAGAATTATAAATTAGTCATTGAAAACAAAAAAAGTCAAAAAATATTTTGACGAGGATTAATTTTACTCAATTAGGATTACTTTTTTTTACAAAAATAATAAAAATTTAGATTATTTTTTTTTTTTTTCATTTTCCTTAGAGAAAAAGGGTATATGTGGCCATTTGTTTACAAGTATGGGCTTTAGCCACTTTAATAACAAGGGGTATATCAGCTCTACTGACCAAGTTGAGGGTATATCAGTACCCTTTTCTCTATAATATATTTGATTAAATAATTCTAGGCCCATATTATAATATTACAACATATTAAGTCATGCTCATCAATTAATAATGCATAATTACACTATAAATAGATGTATCAACATATTTACATCATATTTTCATTCAACACAAAAAAACCATAAATTTATATGGATGTGAGAAAAAACACCATTCATATAGTTATTTTACATGGTAGCCCATGTCACAAAGAATCTCCACTCAATAGTGTTTTAGTTTTTGAGCTTCATCTTCCCCATCATTACCCCATCTTCCCTCCACAATTACCACAACCACACCACCAATGCCTCCACACCCATCTCACCGCCACTATCGACGCATTTCAAAGCGCGACGACTCCTGAATTTTCAAAATACTACAAACGCTTGTAATCCTGACCTTAGTCTCTCGACTTAAATCCATGACGTGGGTTGCGGAGTTCGCGTCCTCTAATAAACTTCCGTCCGGCGTGGGATTCCTCACATGTAGCATTGCTATGATTGTTTTATTCCTCCACATGTACAGTAAGCCTGGAATTGAATTTCCATTTCCTAAAATTTACATGCGTCAAACATGAGATGATTCAAATGCAAAAATATATACTATAAATACATCAAAATCATATATTTACATATATATACTTTCTAGAACAATCATAGACGGAGTTAGATAACGTCATTTCACTCGAACCTCTTCAAGAATTTTTATATATATTTGTACATGTTGATTCTCTCTCAATTTCTTCAACTTCTTACTTTTTTTTATACTCAACCTTCTTTGGTGAAAATCTTAATTTCGTTACTGATTAATATATATAGACCCAGCTAGAAAAACACGTTACCCAGACTAGACTCTAGCCCATGGTCACAAATCACAACTCATATTGGTCCATTTATAGAGCTAGCCAAGAAAACTCGCAAGTAGAAATTTTAATCTATATGCCACATGTCGTGGTTTTACTCGCCTACATACACGTATGTGCATGTGAGTTTCATGCGCCAAAATATTTAAATATATTGATCGTCGTTTTTGTCAAAATTAGTGTATAAATTCGATGAAAATGTCAATGAAATGTACAAACAACTTTAAGAAGCTATTTATAACTTTTTAACCATACACATTGAGGTGACGAGTCTCGAGGGTTGGGGTGAGGGGCGGGGGGACGCTACATAGAATTAGTTGAACTTCATCTTGCATCTTTACCAAATCTTCCTCCTCATTACCACACCACCAATGGCCTCCCACCTCATCTCATGAACACTCTCAAAACATCTTTCGGAAACGCCTCTTCAATTTTTTCGAAAATATTACAAACTCTTAATCCAGACTTAGTCATTTATGACTTGAATCAACCATGGGCTGCTAAGTTCGCGTCCACTATGAACATTCCTTCCACACAATTCCTCACATTTAGCGCGGCTGTTGTTGCTTTATTAGCCCTCCACATCATGTTTGATAATTCAGGAGAAAAATTTCCATTTCCTGAAATTTACCTGCGTGAACATGAGATGCTTCAAATCGAGATTTCATTAGAAGAATCCAAAGATGAGAATGGTAAGGACCCATTCCATGATTCTCTTAGACTATCTCGCGATATTGTTCTAGTGATAACCTCTAGAGAACTTGAAGCTAAATATATAGATTATCTCTCAACATTAGTTTCCAAGAAAATTGTCCCCGTTGGATCTCTAGTTCAAGATCCCATTGATCAAGATCAAGATCATGATCATGATGAGATGATCATGCAATGGCTTGACAAGAAAGAAAAAAGTTCCACTATTTTTGCTTCATTTGGAAGTGAGTATTTTCTATCAAAGGAAGAAATACATGAAGTAGTAGCACAAGGGGTTGAGCTAAGTAAAGTGAACTTCATTTGGGTAATTAGGTTTCCACAAGGTGAAAAGAATAGTATTCAAGATGTATTACCACAAGGATTTTTAGAAAGGGTAGGAGAAAGAGGAATGATTTCGGAAAAATGGGCACAAGCCCTAATTTTATGACACACGAGTACTAGTGATTTCGTGAGTCATTGTGAATGGAATTCTGTTATGTAAAGTATGAAGCTTGGTGTGCCTATAATTGCAATACCAATGCACATTGACCAATCAATGAATGCTAGGATTGTGGAATATATTGGTATGGGAGTTGAAGCATTGAGGGATGAGAATGGGAAGTTACAAAGTAAAGAAATTGCAAAAGTGATAAGGGAAGTGGTAATTGAAGAAAGTGGTGAAATTGTGAGGAAGAAAACTAAAGAATTGAGTAACAAAATGAATATGAAAGGGGATGAAGAGATAGTTGGAGTAGTGGAGGAGTTGGTTGCACTTTGTAACAACAAATGAATAGCAATAAGTAGGGTATACAAAATCGAACCAAATCGTAAATCGAGTTAAACAGAAAATTTTTGGATTAATGATTTGATTTAACTTGGTTTGGTATTGGAAAACCCCCCGACTATATTTGGATTTATTTAATTTTAATTAAAAAAACTCAATCCGAGACCAAACCAATCCGACATTATATATGTAATTTTGAAATTTTATTATATACATAAAATATTTACTTTGATATCATTTTAAAATATTTCTTATACTATTTCATCGCTTTTATCTTTAATATATTATTTCAAGTTTAAAACTTAGAAATGGTCCAAGAAAAATTATAGTTCATATATAGATGTTGATAATTATAATAACTTAAATAAAAAACAAATTAATATTAATGAAAAAAAGAACAATTCAACATTAAGAATGACAATAATATTGAATATTTGTTCTTTAGTTTTATATTGGTTTAGACAACGAAAATACATAATCTAATTTTAATTTTCCTTAAATATTTAGTAATGTAAGTAATACTTATTAAACTTATTTTAGCATGATTTAGTACTTTTAAATTATGATTATTTTTATTATGACTTTACAATATTTGTTTTATATGATGATTTCATTATTATCTTTTATTGAATTTTGTGTCATCAATACTCATCTCATATTTTGTTTATTTTTATTAAGAAACACCTTAGAGAATTGTATTTTGGTTGGACTAAAGAAATATTTGAAGCACAAGTTACTTATATATATGTTTGTATACAAACTTTATCGAAAAACACAAAAATTTAGAAAAATCCAAAGTTCATTAGTTTGGCTTGATTTATAAATTTAAAATTTTGACACTATGGTTTGGTTTGCTATTTGAAAAATCCGAACCAAGCCGAGGTTGAAAAAATCTGAATTTTATTAGTTTGGTTTGATTTATGAATTTTAAAAATTTACACGAATGATTTGATCTGATATTTGAAAAATCCGAACCAACTCAATCATGTATACCCCTAGCAAAAAAATTTAAATTATAAATTTAAAAAGTATTAATTAGTGTTATATGTTTGAATATTTCAATTAAACTTTCACTTTTGATTTTTTTAATCTTAGTCTCAATTCACCTAATAGTTTGCATTCTTGAATTTATTAGCATTGAAAACAATATGTAATTATACTTACCCTATTTGTATATTTGCAAGCAAAATATACAAATCGATAGAAATATATCGCAACCTCAATCGCAAACAAAACTATAGCTAAGAAACACAAATATCGAAACTACATTAATAGAGCCTTATTATGTCTATTATATTTGTTATTTCTAATATTTTCTCTAAAAAAAAATTGAATCTTGTGTTGGCCGAAACTCTACACATATGGATTGATTAAAAGTCAAATGTACTTAATCATAGAAACAAAGATAAAAATTTAAAATTAATTAAGGACCAAAAATGAATTTTGTATTTAGCTAATTTTAAATAGGGGCCCTACGTTGGTGCAGAACAAATTAGGATGAACCTGACTCAAATGTCATGTAAAGATATGACACCTGAGTCTAACTCAACCTAGCTCAAAAGCTAGCTAACGAGGAGAGATTTGTCTAAACCCATACATAAGGAGATTGATTTCTCATTTCTCTACTGATATAAGACTTCTTAACAAGAATTACATCCAGTCAAACTAAGATATGTGAAATATTACAAACTACGTCTCTTTAAAAATAAAAGTCATTTCAAGAAAGAGTATTGGCACATTTATGTATTTCCTAAGTAATCGATCACGAATTAGACACCATCATATAAAGTCATAAAATTAAAATAATATACACCACAGTAACATGGCCTACATTGGAAATCAATTTTAAGTTGACTTGTTATTAAATAAATGTTTTTTCTTCTATTCACCTTTTAAAATGAATATCACATGTGTATCTATTTACTTCAAGGAAAAATATAAGTATCCTTTTAATTTGTCCGAAATCACATAGACACTTATACTAGATTAAGGTCCTATTACCCCTTGAACTTATTTTATTAATAATTTTCTATCCCTTTTCGGTATACGTGGCACTATCTTGTTGGCCCGACGATGGTTGATTTTTTTTTCAAGCTAGTGTCACGTATACCGAAAAGGGAAGAAAATTACATATAAAATAAGTTTAGGGGGATAATAGGACCTTAGTATAGTATACGTGTGTCTGTGGGATTTCGGGAATAGGTTGAGGGGATACTTTTGCATTTTCCCTTACTTTAATAAATAAGTTCAAAAATTCTTCTTTATATTTTGGGATAATGCACAAGTACCCCATCAACCTATGCCCAAAATCTCAGAGACACACTTATACTATACTAAGGTCCTATTACCCCCTAAACTTATTTTATTAATAATTTTCTACCCCTTTTCGGCATACGTGGCACTATCTTGTGGGCCCAACGCTGGTTGACTTTTTCTTTCAAGCTAGTGCCACGTAAGTCGAAAAGGGGTAGAAAATTACTTATAAAGTAAGTTCAAGGGGGTAATAGGACCTTAATATAGTATAAGTGTGTCTCTGGGATTTCGGGCATAGGTTGAGGGGGTACTTGTACATTTTCCCTTATATTTTTAAATTTCATGTAAAATCAAACCAAACATGTAAAACGTAAAGAAAAGAAAACTTTAATTTGCGATATGTTGAAGTCTATAGATGGGCAATGGGGTGGTGGCGGATTGAACTCAACCTGCAAAAATTTGAACTCGTATAAAATCGCATCCCGTCTGCCCTGCACAACTTTAAAACTACTCGCCCCGTCGCATTGCCATCCCAGATCGAATTCAGGTACGTTTATTAATTTACAAACTAAATCTCTTAAAATAAAAGATATTCCAATAGAGAGTATTGCTTACACGATCGTTTTTGTTTATAATATATATTGATTATAATCTAGGACACCATATTATAATATACAACATGTTAGTCATGTTCACAACTAATAATATGCAATAATACACTATAAATAGATTATCATCATCATATATATAATTTCATTCAACACAAAAAGCATATATCATCATAGAAACATAAAAATTGATAATGGATGTGAAGAAAAACAGCATTAATGTAGTTATGTTACCATGGATAGCCCATGGTCACATAAGTCCATTTTTAGAACTAGCCAAAAAACTCTCCAAAAGAAATTTTCATATTTACTTATGTTCCACTCCAGTAAACCTAAGTTCCATCAAGAAAAATATCACAAAAGAATACTCTCAATCAATAGAGTTAGTTGAGCTTCATCTTCCATCATTACCTAATTTTCCTCCACATTACCACACCACCAATGGCCTTCCACACCATCTCAAAGAGACACTCGTCGAAGCATTTTTTAGTGCGAGTCCTACATTTTCAAAAATACTACAAACTCTTAATCCTGACTTAGTCATATACGACTTAAACATTACGTGGGTTGCTGAGTTCGCAGCCTCTATAAACATTCCTGCCGTGCAATTCCTCACATTTAGCATTGGTATGATTGTTTTATTCCTCCACATGTTTAGTAAGCCTGGAGTTGAATTTCCATTTCCTGAAATTTACCTGCGTCAACATGAGGTGATTCAAATGCAAAAACTTGCAAAGGGCTACTCCAAATTTAATATCAGAGACACTTTCATCGAGTCTATAAGGCAATCGCGTGACATTATACTAGTCAAGGATTTTGAAGTGAAATATATGGATTATTTCTCTCAATTAGTTTCCAAGAAAATCGTTCCCATTGGTTCTCTAGTTAATAATTCCATTGATCAAATAGATGAGCATGCTTTGTCCATCACCCAATGGCTTGACAAGAAAGAAAAAGGTTCAAGTGTGTTTGTGTCATTTGGGAGTGAGTGGTTTCTATCAAAAGAAGAAATCCATCAAGTAGCACAAGGGCTAGAGCTTAGTAAAGTCAACTTTATTTGGATTATTAGGTCTCCAAAAGATGAGAAAATAAGTATTGATGATGTATTACCACAAGGGTTTTTAGAAAGGGTAGGGGAAAGAGGAATGGTTTTGGATAAGTGGGCTCCACAATCCACTATTCTACAACACAAAGAGTACGGTTGTTCGGAGTCCTTGTGGATGGGGTTCCTAACGGAGAGTATGAAATTTTGGCGTGCCTATAATTGCATGCCAATTACATGATCAACCAGTCAATGCTCGGATTGTGGGAACATATTGGTTGTGGAGTTGAAAAAAGCATTGAGGGAATGACAGGGAATTTACAAAGTTAAAAATTGCAAAAGCGATAGGAAGTGGTGCTGAGAAAGTGGGTTGCAGGTTTGAGTGGAAGAAAGTAAAGAAGTGAGTGAGAAAATGGAGATGAATGGGGATGAAAGAGATAGATCGAGTGGTGGAAGGATTTGATTGCACTTGCAAACAACAAATGATTTATTCATTTTTGATACATTTTCATTCATGTAACTGGTTTTTTTTTTTGGTCATAAAAATGTTGTGATATTGCTACTTATTGTTTTTTCTTTGGGGTTTGTCTTGTGTGCTATATATTTGTACATTGAAAATATCTATGATTTGTCTGGACAAGAAATTTAAGAAAGTGATTTATTTATTTTTGTATTTGTGGTTTTATATCAATGATGTGTATAATGTATCAAAATGTCATACAACTTGTAGTTTTAATCATGTCATGTAGAAATTACAACACCAATCTAATATAATATACATATGCAATATTTATCGTCTATTTAATTTGTTCTTAGGTAAACAATTATTTATATATGTTAGTTTCTCAATGCAGAGTTGGCTAAATAGTTTTTTCTCAATCGATAACAAGTGTGTGTAAGTAAACTCAACGTCGATACCGACTAGGGTTGTGATGGAGTGGTAAGTACTCCGTTGTCCTTAATCAAGATCAAGATCTCATGTTTGAGTCACCTTGGAGACGGAGTCGCCTTTGTTAGAGAGTCGTTTACTTCCAATGTGTGACTTCCCAACGCGAATCCAGATTTAGTCATCAATGTCGATGTGTGTTTGAATACATAATAAGTGATAATATAAATAGATAAATTGAGAGTTTGAATTCAAATAGATAAATAGAACAATGGATAGTAATAAGATCAATCTCATCTTATTACTACTTCTTACAAAGTTGAATCAACTCTTTAGCAGCTGTATCCATCTCTTCATTTCCTATAGTTTTCAAATTTTTGCTAACATCTCTAACTTTTGCTCTCAAATTCCCCCTTGTTACTACACCTTTAAGAGTTTCTGCGATTTCTTCTCTATGAATTTTCCCATCATTATCTCTAACAATCTCCACCGCGACTCCCAATTCTACCATCAACTTAGCATTCATTGGTTGATCAAGATGTATAGGCATTGCTATTATAGGAACCCCAAAATCTAAACATTCAATCACATTATGCCAACCACAAGGACTTACGAATCCACCAATACTTGAATGATTCAAAATTCTTGATCGTAACACACATTTATCCAAAACTCTTCCCCTTTCTCCAATTCTTTCAAAAAATCCTTTCGGCAATACATCTTCAAGATTCCGCGTTTCCCTTTCTGGAAATCTTACAACCCATACGAAATCAACATTACTTAACTCCAACCCGAAAGCTAATTCCTCCATTTCTTCTTTTGACAAGATATACTCATTCCCAAATGACACAAAAATAGTTGAACCCTCGTCTTTCGTTCCTAGCCAATCAATAACCTCCACGTCATCATCCACGTCATTAGTTACGCGATTTTTGATTGGTAGACCAACAGGAATAACTTTCCAATTGCTCAATTTAGTGAAATAATCAATATATTTACCCTCTATAGTTCTAGAGGTACTCATCAACATAACTTGTATATTTCCTTCAGTAAAAGCGTCGTCATACTTTTCAATTCTAGAAGATTCCGCGATCAATTCATTCAGTTTCATTAGCTCATTTTGTCCGGGATAAATATCGTGAAAAGGGAATTCAACCTCGGGTTTTCTAATCGTAGTATAAAAGTATGAAAACACCGCTGCACCCATAACTACGAATTTCATTGCTGGAATCCCCTGTTTCTTCGCTACGCCTTCAGCCCATTGTAATAATAAGTCGTAAATAACAAAATCAGGTTTCAGTTTTTGCAAGATTTTCGCGAAGTTGGATTTGGACAATTTGAGTGTTTCTAGAACAATGTGATCTAGATCGACTGGGATTTCATTCGTAATAGGTTTAAATAGTTTTGGTAAACAAAGCTCAACCATCTTAATTGAAGCAGAGTATTTTTCAGGGATTTGTTTGTTTATAGTATCGCGACTTATAATAGTAGAACAAACGCGGACAGAGAATCCTCTGTCCGCGAGTTTCATTGCTAAGTCGAGGAATGGAGAGATGTGTCCATAAGCTAACCACGGAAACATAAGTACCTTCAAAGCATTACGATGCTTTGGTGGTACTTGTGTAGCCATGGAATTTTTTTTCCTAAAACAAAAATTCATGATTTTTTTTTTTGGGAGAGTGAAAAAAGGAAGAAAAATGAGAGGTTTTATAAGAAATAATTTAAGAGAAAACAATATTAAGGACAAAAATAAGTTTGCTGAGATTTCAATGTATATATGTTGATTTTTACAATAAGAGAAACAAGAAATGCTTTGTAAAACACATCAATATTATTTATGAAACTACGTATTCGTAAAATACAAAGTTTTACGACTAGTCATATTTCGGAATCACTCAGTTGGTTTAGAGGGTGATCGTTTAGAGGCTACACCACATGGATAACCTGGAAAGATTGTCGAGTTAAATAGTTGAAAACTTACAATATTGAACCTACCCTACCTCAAGCACAATTAATCCACTCAAGCACAATGCTTGGTTTAGTTAAAAGAATATTATCGCCAATCGCATATTAAAATACAAGAGTTTAATACCCTCAGATGGTCACTCAACTAATAATCAATAATGTTTAATAAAAAATAATTTAATAGATTGAGTACTTTTGAGGATAAAGGTTGAAATAGTTTTAGTGACTTTTTGAGGATAGAGTGGGTAGTTGAGTGACTTTTTGAGTTTAAAAATTCAAAGTTGGTGACTTTTCCTAAGAAGAATGTATAGTTTGAGGTGACTTTTTGAGTGAAAAATGAAAGTTGAGTGACTTTCTGAGAGAAAAGTACATAGTTGAGTGACCATCTGAGGTATTAACTCGAAAATAAAAGTACATATCAATATCAGACACCAAATATTCGAAGAAAAAAAAAATACTTTCATATGTCATGATTATGTGTTGTGTGCGTGCTTAGTTAAATTAAGTATATTTTGCCAAATTTGTAGGGCAACTCATGTGGGAGAAACATGTTTTTGTAAGTTCATTATTGGTGGACAGATTTGATACATACCAAATATATTTTAACGAGTTTAAGTTATATATACTATATAAGAATTATATACATAATTAAAAGAGTTAGTTGAAGTAGAAGGTATATAAAATTTTAAAACTTTTGATTTTCGTGATAATTTCAAGTTAATATATAATAATGACTGATTTCATAATTAAATATTTAAAGATGGACTTGTAGCCTGTAGGTTCCTAAAATAACTTCAAAGTTGATATGTGATAACAATTGAAATAACATACAATATTTAACAACAAAACGGACATATAATTTTATAATAAACATTAAACTTGAATTCCACAATAAACTTTTATATAAAGAAAAAATAAACAACTTAATGAAAATGTTATGATAAAATCACAAAAAATTCCCCCCTCCCCCACAAAAAAAATATCAGACATCCTTTATTTTATAAAATATTAGAAATCATGACAAACAATATCGGACAGAGAGAGTATTAAATATAACTATACCCATCGCCTCGTAACACACAACACTCCCCATCCTTTATTTTATAAAAAAAAAAAACATTTTTAAAAATTTATACTTCAACCCCCCCATCTCTCAAAAAAAAAAGTTGATATTATTTATTTTTAAAAAATAAAAATTTTACTCCATCCTATTTTATCTCCCGCTTCTAATTTATATTTTATTTTCTTTTTACATTTTTATTATTTTTTGTTAAATATGTACATATATTTTTATGAATTTTTTTTCTACACTGTGTATTGAATTACTATAAACAACAAAGTTGTCTAACCCACCCAAACCCCTTCAGAAAAGATCTCTATTATATATATATATTTGTAATTTTTTTAATCTTCACTTTAACTTTATTATAATTTCGTTTAATTTTTTAATAAAATGAAATGTTTTATTCATTGAAATATATATTATATATATATATATTATATCTATCTATATCTATATATATATATATATATATATATATATATATTAGATATCTATATGATACGAACTTATATAATCGAGGCGATGACCTTAACACCCCCAACCCCACGCCCCCCTTACCCCTTTTTTCTTTTTTGGGAGTTATTGTCAGCCAACATAACTTCGGAACTTATTAATATCACCATAATTAATATAATTATCACCATAATTAATATTAATTCAAAATTCTTGGCAAAAGACTTGCTTGTCAAATTACATATGTCTATTCTGCCAACAAAAGTGTAGGGATTATAGATTATATTTAACTTATCCTTTCTCATTAGTTAAATTGGCGTTTAATTATGTAATATCATATTATGATATAAAATTATGAGATAAAATTAATGTTTGAATATGTGATAATATGTTGATTTCATTTCGTAAGATTTGATTTCATTTCGTAAGATGTGATTTCATATTCTTCAAAAATTGTGATATGGGAATTTCATATTCATAATTTGAGATATTTTTAATACAAAAAATGATCCACAAGTTTATATTTTATAAATAACTCAACAATTTATATCTATAACCATTATGTCATATAGTATAATAAAGTTTATAAACACATCATTTATTTTTTTTTAAATTATTATTTCTTCCCCAATAAATAGTCCTTTAATTCACACTAACCGATTGTTGAGTACTTAAATTTATTCTCTCATCTGCCAACACCTATTTTATTCTTCATTCGTTGTGTATTAATACAATTTAAGTGACGATGTTGGTTCGTCTTCATCGGGGGCACTTACATAAAAATGATCATTAGCTAATTATGTATTTTTAGCAGCAAGTTAAACTCTTGTATTGTTCTCAAAAGTCTTTTAAAGCGTATTGTGTTCTATGACACTTTAACTAAGGCCCGTAAGACTTTAGCACTCTTTTTAATGTATATTTATTTCGCTAAAAGATGCCTAATTATCTCGGTACATTATCGAGAACTGCAAGTTCAATCGTGAGAAAATAGTCAGTACTATGTGTGGGGGATTATATTAAAGACTAGTACACTACAATTTATGTTATTTTTTTTATTTACAAATTTGAGACGCATTAAAAGTCAGTGAAACACTTACGTAAGTGGAAGAACAACACCTTTGTATAATTTATCACGCATTTTTAATATATCTTGTTTAATTTGGTAAGATTTTTTTTTTGTTTTGAAAAACAACTGGGCCTATTTTAAAATAGTTTATTACTTAGGAAATTTTATCTTTATGAAAAAATACACAATATAAAATTTAATCACATTTAATAATTTTTAATTTTATCTCATAATTCCATTTCATGATATCATATCAATATACGAGCCTTCGATAAATAATTTTTAGCTTTTAAAAGTTGAGCACTTGTAATTGACTACTAGTTCCTCTTCCTAATAATAATATATACTTTAGTTTCTTCTAGAAAGAGCAAGTAAAACACAAATAAAAGTTGAAAAAGTATGGTATATTATAAATATGCATTATGTGGTTTCTACTGTTTAGATCCATTGAAAAAACTACAAGATAAAGTCAAAATAGTTATTTATATATAATATATAATATAAGATAATAAATTTAAAATTATTTTTTTATTATCAATCAAATCAAAAAAAAAAAAAAAGAAGACGAATTTCAAACTCTAAATTTTTATTTTCAATAAAATCATTGATGGAATGGAACCTCGCCAAATGATCTATGGATAACGCATCCCCTTTTTTAATATTTTGAAAATAAAAGTTATTTCCAAGAGAAAAAGTTGTTACAAAGTTTTGTCTTTTTATAATAATAGAATATTTCTATGACTAATTTAATATGCATTGCGTATTCAATTACGACACTTTAGTAGACTTGTAGTTTGATATAAATTGGAAAAATGCATCGGTTTTTTTTATCTGTCCGAAATTTTAAAGATATATTTATATTCTATTCTTTTTCGGCCTATGTGGTTAACCAACGCTGTTGATTTTTTTTTAAAAACCTAGTGCCCGTAAGTCGAAAAAGGATGAGAACATTACTTATAAAATAAATACAGACGGATAATAGGACCTTAGTAATAGTAAAGTGTTGTCTCTAGATTTTCGAACATAGATTAAATAAGGGATACTTGTGGCATTTTCTCCCCGGATAAATATAATAAGCCGTGAATATACAAAACAAACAAAATGCACTCTCTAACATTCAAAATCCTCAATGCAATATGTGTAAAATATTTTAATTGCATCAATTATGTTATTATTAATATTGACAACAAAATTTAAGAAAAGATTAAAACATTAATACAAGAATCTTTACAAATTTAGTAAAAAAAACACAATTTTTTAGAGATAACGATGAAAGCACATCTGAATTATCAATTATTTCCTTTTTTTACCTAAACTTTCATCATGAATCGACTATCTGTTGTTCCCTTTTGTTATCTGAAGGATACTGATGATCCAGATAAGTTAAAAGAAAAATTATCAGTTGAGTTTGTTTTAAATTACAAATAGCTGGCCACTAGTAATTAAAGTCAAAACTTGATAACTCAAAATATGATATTGACTAAACAAACAAATATTTTTCGAACCATTCACGTAACTTTTCTTTTATTTACTTTTTATCGATAATCTCAGAACATAAAAAGTTTTTTTTTATTGTTACCCCGTCTTTTATAACTGCTCACGCTTTCCTTTAAATGTGCCTAAATTCTCTACTTTAATATAGTCTAACAAACAATCACACAAGTCGTTACTTTGCATTAAATTTGGCTAGAAGTCTACATCCAATTTTTCTATAAAAGATGGCTACCAATTTTTTTTTTTCCCTATCCACTCGATCGGTGTTCGGAGCTAATATTAAAACTCTAATTACATGTGCGCTTGAACTCATTCGAGATAACATTTTCAACATGATTTTTTTTCAGTATTTATTTTATTTCTATTATCTATTCTTTCGTCTTTAATCAAATATGTTAGATTTAAACTTTATTGGTACACATAGTCAACACTTTTGTTTAATAAATAAAGGTAGCCAATGTCACCAAACTACACAAAGAGCTCTTCTTTCATTCACCCTATGAAAACAAGAAGTAACCATAACAATGTGCTACTTTAAGTATTGTGTTTTCCATTTTGTGCTATGGACACATCTCTCCATATCTAACCCGTAGCTAACTCGCGGATATAGGATTCTTGATTTAACTTTTCTGTTCACACCGATCAATCTCAAATCCAACCACGCAAATCCCTTGAAGTAGGCTGATTCGATTCATCTTATCGAACCTCACTTACCAGAATTACCGGAACTTCCTCCTCATTACCATACGACGAATGGTCTCCCGCCAAATCTCAATCACATCCTTCAAAAAGCCCTGAAAATGTCGAAACCAAACTTCTCGAAAATCTTGCAAAATCTGAAACCTGATTTGGTGATTTATGACGTATTGCAGCTATGGGCTAAACATGTCGCGAATGAACAGAACATTCCAGCAGTTAAGCTTCTAACTTCCGGTGCAGCTATGTTTTCGTATTTTTTCAATGTACTAAAGAAACCAGGGGTTGAATTCCCATTCCCTGGAATTTATCTCAGGAAAATTGAACAAATAAGACTGAGTGAAATGATGTCGAAATCTAATGAAGAGAAAGAACTGGAGGATGACGATGACGATGATGATCTTCTGGTTGATGGAAATATGCAAATAATGTTGATGAGTACTTCTAGAACTATCGAAGCCAAATATATCGATTTTTGCACTGATTTGACGAACTGGAAAGTTGTTCCAGTTGGTCCACCAGTTCAAGATTTGATCACTAATGACGCGGACGATATGGAGCTGATAGATTGGCTACGAACAAAAGATGAGAATTCAACTGTTTTTGTCTCCTTTGGGAGTGAGTATTTCTTGTCAAAGGAAGATATGGAAGAAGTAGCTTTCGCGTTGGAGTTAAGTAATGTTAATTTCATATGGGTTGCAAGATTTCCGAAAGGTGAAGAGCGAAATCTTGAAGATTCATTACCAAAAGGTTTTCTTGAAAGAATTGGAGAAAGGGGAAGAGTTTTGGACAAATTTGCACCACAACCAAGAATTCTAATCATCCGATTACCGGAGGATTATAAGTCATTGGTGGGTTTGGAATTCACAATGTAAGTATAGATTCGGGGTCCTATAATCGCCATGCCTATGCATCTTGATCAACCAATTAATGCTAGGTTGACGTAGAACTGAGTTGCGGTGGAGATGTTATAGAGATGATTATGGGAAATTCACGAGGAGAAATCGCGGAAGACTCTTAAGGTGTCATAACAGGGAAAACAGGGGAAAAATTGAGGGCTAAAGTGAGAGATATTAGCAAGAATTTAAAAACTATAAGAGATGAAGAGATGGATGCTGCTGCTGAAGAGCTAATTCAACTTTGTAGGAATGGTAATTAGTGTATCTTATGATTCAAAGAAAATATCGAGGATGAAATAATGAGAAAAACATAGAATACCACGTAGGATTCAAATTACCATGTAGGATGCGTGTGTCTATTTGTTCAACTTTATACATTTTAAGTGTTAGTATTCGTAAACGTGAGTTGAGGTCAATTACAAGGGGCATATTTATGTATTAATGTCTTTAATTAACTATACACAGAACAACACAATCTTTGTCTTTTTTCCCAAATTGTTGGTTTTGCTATTATTATTTTCCTAACCATTACAATCAACTATAATCAATCAGCATAATGTCTTACCCTCCACGGAATTAATCTTATCTAACAAAAATCATTGATCAGACTATAAATGGGGTCGTAGAACTATTCCATGATCTGATGACATCGTGGAGATTGCAGAGTCTGAGGAGGTACTTTCTAAATTCTAGCTCTTCATCAACACTTCGCCTTCAAGCATTTTACTAAAACTTTACTCATTGATAGGGCGTCGTATCGGATTTGTTTGTATGCAACCATAACGCAACCAAACTCCAGCTTTCGTAGCCATCTTCTTTCATCATCATTTGCTTTCTTCATCCACCACAATCTCCTTTCCCCTGTTGAACTTATGTAAATATTAAAGGAAAATATTGGCTGGATTCTCTTCATTTGCAACTCATTTCCTCTTCACGTAACCAACATTTCCATTAGCAGCATTCCGAATCTGTAAACATCGCTTTGGTACGAGATTGCTCCAATTCTTCTGCTGATCAATAACTCTGGAGACCTACTTCCAATAGTTCCACTAGCAGCTGGGAAAGTCACAATGCGCTTATCTGTTGGCTATAGTTTCGCGAAGCCCAAGTCAGAAATCTTTGTATGAAATTCTCATCCAAAGAAGTTTGTGGTTTGAATGTCAACATGCAATATTCGTACCTCACAGCCTCGATGGGCAAATAACCCGATTCCCTCGAGCCACTCCAAGAATACTGCATACTTTTCCTTCCCTGCCACTTACGAGGCTTCCTTCTTGATCAGTCCTGATGTGCTTATCAAGTGATCCATTGGGCCATGAAAGTCCGTATACAAGAGCACGCTTTGTTCCCTCAACGCATACCCTACGAGTCCAACCACGTTGACATTATGAATCCCTTCGATGGTAGCTTACTTCATTCATAAAATCGTGCCCTCAGCTTTATCTGGCCAACATCTTTCAACAGCTACATACCTTCCACTTTGAAGCTTTCCTTTGTACACAGTTCCGTAACCTCCCTCGCCTAATTTCTCTTTGAATCCTCTGGTCATTCTCTTTATGTGGGAGTAATTATATCTTATAGGCATGAAATTGTTTTGCGTTTGCAAGAAGCGTTCAATCGTATCGTACATTGATAAATGCCTCCTTTTAAATTTGTACACCAGAAATGCAATTACCAACGGAAGGCCTATCACAAATTTTGCTCCCCAATACACTGCAAGTTTAAGAAGTCATAACGAACCATAGAGATGAGAAAACACACTATTCAGTGGAATGTTTATCTGTGTCCATCCAAATAACATATAGATTGCTAAAGGGATATGTAGGAGCTTACACACGTAAAGCTGACGTAGCAATAGAAAGATCACTGGTTAGGTTAAAGTAAAAAAAATTTAGAATGAGAGATCAATGGAGAATTAAAAGTATATATAGATAAAATTTTGAGTCCTCACCGGGAATCAACGAAAAAGACCCTACAAAGACGTGAAAAAGATTAAAATTTTAGTGAGTGAAAGCGGAGAATATAATTAAATAATAAAAGTGTGCTCTATCTAACAGCTTAAGCTTTTAGATGATATGGTCACATATTTCAACGGTGAATCCATTGTTTATCTACATTTAGAGGATGGAAAAGAATGTTTACCACTCGAAGAATAAGGAATCTCAAATCCGTAGAGAATCGCTTGATGAATATCAGAATAGGAAATGTTGTTAATATCAGGCCATGCTGTGACGCCTATAAATTCTGCTCTGCATCCATCACTCACTTGAGAGACTTTCATTTTTCCAATCTTTAGATAAGTGTATTTGCTTGATTTGCAGCCGCTAATTTCCACAAATGTCGAATCATCAACACCAGATGGACAATTGAACATGAAAATGGGCGTGGCTACTCTATACCGTGATGCATAATAGTATCGATAGAAGAAATTACTGTATTGGTGAAAGTTAAGGTTAGAAGGTAGGAGAGAGCATAGATCATGTGTTTGTAAAGTCGGATCTACCAAATGAATTGTGTTATTAGCATAGTTGATGCGTTGAACGTGCAACTTCTTGGGGCTAAACCATATAAAAAAAAAAAAAAGAAACGGTTTGGTTACCTTCACAAGCTAATTCAAATCGTGAAAAAAAACGACAATGTTTTGGATCAGTGTTTAAATGAAAAGGGTATTTTATGCTACGGATATCGCCACAGGCAGAATCAGGACAGTTGATCTTCCAAGCATTGGATGTTTGCAGAAATATGATTTGAAGGATTAATGTGAAATATCTAAGCTGAGAGTTTCCTTTAGACATTTGTGTGTTACTCAGGTTCAACTGAGACTGCACAATAATTGCTGTTATAATATATATGAGCAAAAATGCAATTATTGAAGCTTTGTAGACTTTTCATTACTCCATTGGGTCCCAAGCCAATGGAAGACTTGTGGTGTTTGGTCATTGATTTGGAAGTTGCAAGGGCCCTCAAGAGGAAGACTTTGACGTTTACCAATTTATTAGTGAGGGAGATGGATATGCCAAACACAACTTTTGTTCAAACTGTGTATTTGTTTTTGCAATCTTTGTGACTGTATATTTTATTGAAAGGAAAAATTTCAACTAATCAAACAACCTAACGTAATCAGTAAAAACCTTCATACATTATAAATATTAGTAAAAATAACATTATTTTATAAAAGATTGTGTATCTTAATTTGCTTCCTATTTTATCTCACTTTAATTACAATCTCTCATATGTTTTTTTAAAAATGAAACATTTTCTCTCTCTCTCATTTTTTATCTTCGAATTCTTCTTCATTTAAAAATTTGCCTCTCTCTCTTCCTTTTTCTTTATTTTTTTTTCCTTCAGAAATTGAAAAATATATTTTATAAAGATATTCACACAATCTATTTTATTAAGATATGCGTCTTTATCCGTTTTTTAATATTTGTTTTATGATTTTATTTTTGTTTAATTCGTTCAAAATTGTTGTGTAACTGAAATCACGTTTTGAGTTTGATAAACTCTAAATTACTCTCCAATGGCAGAATCTAAGAGGATTGCTAGAGGTATCCAACAGTTGGAATGTATGCGTCCACTTATATTGATGGGACCAGGTCCTCATGCACTAAAGTCAGACAGTAAAGAACAAGTGCAGAAACGTAAAGATTGACAAACAACTTTACGTGGAAACCTTTTTGCTCAAGGGAAGAAAACCACGACTTGTTCTCAATAGGACTTTTAAAATCGCTTTCACTAATCGTCAACAAGCAAAAGTAAAAGTCGGTTACAATAAGAGATTAGCCTACTAATCTATCTCCCCACTAAGTAATACTCCTTATCACTTAGCTGAGCCTGAGTAGATACAACACTACTCTCTATACTAATCCTACCCGATTAATATAGATTTAGAGTAAGAACCTAAGTTACCCTTAACCTAGCCCTTACAATGATTCACCCAAGTTTGAAACGTTTCTTTCACAATTGAAACGAATCCTACAATATAAGAAAAATTACAAGCAACCAAATACAACAAATAATGTGGTATGTTATGATTCGATTTACAAAATAATAAGATTCTCAAATATGACTTTCTTTAGCTTTATGAACTATTAGTTGTGTCTTTTCGTATCTGAATTATCAATATCTATGTATTAAAACACATCTCAAGTTGATTAGGTCAACTCTCCGTTGTTCTTAATCATCTACTCAACTAGGTCTGTTTTAACATGTATATGGTGATAATTCAGATAGAAAAATGGAACATGTAATAGTTAGAATGTGAACCTACGAAAAAATGATAGTTCAAATATGTGCTCGAGACCATTTTTTCTTTTAGCTTTCGATATGAATTCTCAAGTCCATGATTAAAATGTACTCTACATCTCATTTTATATGAATTAGTTTGATTCGATACAAATTTTAAATAAATGTATACATATTTGTTATATTGGAAATATATACTAATATAAAAAAATTTATTAATGAATACAGATGAATGTATCCCGTACAAATGTAATTGATAAATACATATTAGTGAATACTAATGCAAACAAATGTATACAAATTTGTCAAGTGAATCTATATTGAGTTTTTCATTATACCTTCTAGAAAATGCCAAATAAATGGGGAAAATACTTTTAAGGAGATCTATAATTAATTCTTTATTAAATATCTTTTACTATTTTTAAATGTGAGTAACAATAATTTCCCCACTTTGACTCTTAAGTCAATTCTTTTGACTTTCATTTGCCAAATAATTATTTGGCAAAAACATATCAATTTTCATTCTCTTATAAATAAGGCCTCCAATGGCACTAAAAGTCCCATCTCTCATTTTACAATCACAAATTTTAGTGTCTTTCAATGGCTACTTTGAAGGTACTAATGTTTCCATGGTTAGCTTATGGACACATTTCGCCATTTCTAAACGTAGCCAAGAAACTCGCGGACAGGGGATTCTTGATTTACCTCTGTTCTACACCGATAAATCTCAAATCTACCATCGAGAAACTCCCTGAGAAGTATGCTGATTCGATTCACCTTATCGAACTTCACTTACCAGAATTACCCGAACTTCCTCCTCATTACCATACGACGAATGGTCTCCCGCTCCATCTAAATCACACCCTTCATAAGGCCCTGGAAATGTCCAAACCAAACTTTGCGAAAATCTTGCAAAATCTGAAACCTGATTTGGTGATTTATGACATGTTGCAGCAATGGGCTGAACACGTCGCGAGTGAACAGAACATTCCTGCTGTCAAGCTCATAACTTTTGGTGCAGCCGTTTTTTCGTATCTTTTTTACTTGGTGAAAGAACCAGAGGCTGTATTCCATTCCCCGCGATTAATCTCAGCAAAAATAACAGCAAAATGTTATTCTAATGATGTCGAGGATCGTTTATGGAGAATAGTCAAATCATGTTGAATAGTACCTCTAGAACTATAGAGGAGGCCAAATATATTGCTCATTGCACTGAATTTGATCAATTGACGGTTGTTCCTGTTGGTCCACCAGTTTCAAGATCCCATCACGAACACGCGGGACCACAGGAGCTTTATAGAATGGCTAGGAACAACAGTGGTGAATTCAAACCGTTTTCGTCCCTTTGGGATGAGTATTTTCTTGTCCAAGAAGATATGGAGAAGTAAGCTTTCCGGGTTTGGAGTTAAGTAATGTTAATTTCATATGGGTTCAAGATTTTCCGAAATGGGGAAGACCAAAATTCGAAGATGCATTGCCAAGGTTTTCTGAAAGAATTGGAGAAAGGGGAAGAGTTTTGGAACAAATGCACCACACAAAGAACCCTAAATCATCGAGTACTTGGAGATTTATAAGTCTTGTGGTTGGAATTCAGGGGGGTAATGAAAGTGTAGATTTTGGGGTTTCCTTAATAGCTATGCCTTGCAATATGAATCAACCATCGAATGCTAGTTGATCGTAGAATTTGGGAGTTTGCGTGGAAGATTGTTTTAGAGATGATGATGGAGAATTCACAGAGGTAAATCGCGGAAACTCTTAAAGATGTCATCATAGGGAAAAAGGGGAAAATTTTTGAGGGGCAAATTTATAAGATCTTCCACAAGAAAATTGAAATCCTATAAGAGGTGATGAGAGGCACTGCTGCTGAAGTGCTGATTCCACTTTGTAATGAGTAAATGGTGCAAATAGTGTGCTCATTTGGACTTTCTGGATTATTGTTGTTGAACTTTAGTGGTTATTTTCTTTGTCTATATTTGGTTTTGAGGTGTTTTCTGTGTGGGTTTAGTTTAGATGCTAAAGGCTTACTAGTTGTTTAGTCATCATGGATTTATTGATTTCCTTATTAAGACTTATGTTTCTGTTTCTGCATTGGTTAAGCTAAGGGCTAGCCTCGAATCACTTGTGGTTCCAAGTACTGTATCTCGGTTGGGGTGTAGAATCGATCATGACAATTACCAAAGCTATTGAATACAAATCGATATATAACAATGTAAAATTAGAAAAATATGACTAATTTTCAAATTCAAATCAAATTAATATTAATGTGATAATTTAAACAAAAAATTTAGAAGTTAATAAAAAAATAGTATAATCTAAAAGTTTTTTTTAATCGTTCGACTTTAAACACCCCACAGCAAATCATGACAACTAAAAAGTTTTGACAAGACAGTATTTAAATATCTTTTCCTCAAAATAATTGAGTGAGAGTGAGTTAATATATTTCCTTCCTTAAATATCTTTGACAATAACTATAAATTCTTTTTGACTTTTATTTGCTAAATAATAATTTGGCAAAGACTTTTTTTTTTGTCCTCCATCTCTCATTTCACTCTATACATAGAGAAATCTCAAATCAACTTATTTCAATATTTTGATTCATGGCTACTAATTTGAGGGTACTAATGTTTCCATGGTTAGCTTATGGACACATTTCTCCATTTCTAAACATAGCCAAACAACTTGCGGACAGACGATTCTTGATTTACCTCTGTTCCACGCGAATCAATCTTGAATCCATCGTCAAGAAAATCCCTGAAAAGTATGCTGATTCGATTCATCTTATCGAACTTCACCTACCAGAATTAACCGAACTTCCTCCTCATTACCATACGACGAATGGCCTCCCACCCCATCTCAATCCCACCCTTCATAAGGCCCTGAAAATGTCCAAACCAAACTTTTCGAAAATCTTGCAAAATCTGAAACCTGATTTATTGATTTACGATGTATTGCAGCCGTGGGCTGAACATGTTGCGAATGAACAAAACATTCCAGCAGGTAAGCTGCTAACTTCGTGTGCAGCTGTGTTTTCGTATTTTTTCAGCTTTCGAAAGAATCCAGGGGTTGAATTCCCTTTCCCTGCTATTCATCTCCCGGAAGTTGAGAAAGAAAAGATCAGAGAAATACTCGCGAAAGAACCTGAAGAAGGGGGTCGTCTAGACGAGGGAAATAAGCAAATGATGTTGATGTGTACGTCTAGAACTATCGAGGCTAAATACATAGATTACTGCACTGAATTGTGCAATTGGAAAGTTGTTCCAGTTGGTCCACCATTCCAAGATTTGATCACTAATGACGCGGACAACAAGGAGCTTATCGATTGGCTTGGAACAAAACATGAGAATTCAACTGTTTTCGTCTCCTTTGGGAGTGAGTATTTCTTGTCAAAAGAAGATATGGAAGAAGTAGCTTTCGCGCTGGAGTTAAGTAATGTTAATTTCATATGGGTTGCAAGATTTCCGAAAGGGGAAGAGCAAAATCTCGAAGAATGAATTACATAAAGGTTTCTGAAAAGAATTGGAGAATGGGAAGAGTTTTTGGACAATTTGCACCACAAACCAAGAATCTAAATCTCCGCGTACGGAGATTTATAAGTCATTGTGGTTGGAATTCGGCTATGGAAAGTATAGATTTTGGGGTTCCTATAATCGCAATGCCTATTCATAATGATCAACCTATAAATGCTAAGTTGATGGTAGAATTGGGAGTCGCGGTGGAGATTGTTAGAGATGATGATGGGAAAATTCACAGAGGAGAAATCGCGGAAACTCTTAAAAGTGTCGTAACAGGGGAAACAGGGGAAATTTTGAGGGAAAAAGTGAGAGAAATCAGCAAGAATTTGAAATCTATAAGAGACGAAGAGATGGATGCTGTTGCTGAAGAGCTAATTCAACTTTGTAGGAATAGTAATAAGTACAAATAATGTGTTATGTTATGATTCGATTTACAAAATTATATTGTATTTGTGGTGCTTTGTTTGTCTTCGAAATATATCAAGGTTGAAATAATATCGACAAACAAGAATTAAGCTTTATTGCACTTGCAGACAAGTTAATATCTTAAAACGTCATTGTATCATAGACTTCTTTAGATAATTTTTCATATTTCAGTAAAGATATTAACTCCTTGCATCTAGATGACATTAGAATAATTCAAATGAAAAATACATCAATAAGAGTAGAAATAATTTTAATTAATTTTTTTTCTCATTATTTCAATGTCATCATATTTTATAAGATCAACTAGAATAAGAAACAACTCACACACAATATAATTGAATTATAACATATGACACTATTGCAACTTAGTACTATTATTTAAAAAAACAATTTACTTCAAAATCGAACTGAACCAACCGATACTCAACCCTAGTTTGAGTCGACATTTGGCCATACTTGTTACTATTGAGAATTGGAATTGAAAGCTAAACAAAGTCTTATTTGAAAATGTTGAATTGTAAGATCAATTTATAGGTTATATCTTTTCTTTTTTTCTCATTTTTTCAATCTTAATGTTTTTTGACCATCAACAAGAACCATAAAAGAACTCACATACAATAATATTATGTTACTTAGACTATATTACAGAATTGGATTAGTTTCATGAGCATCAGTCATCCCTCCTCACCACTTATAGAATTCAAATTCTTGCTAATATCTCTCATTTTTCGCCCTTAAATTTTCCCCTATTCTCTCTATTATGACATCTTTAAGAGTTTTCGCGATTTCTTCTCTATGAATTTTGCCATCATCATCTCTAACAATCTCCACCGCAACTCCCAATTCTATGATCAACCTAGCATTCATTGGTTGATCAAGATGCATAGGCATGGCAACTATAGGAACCCCGAAATGTATACTTTCCATAACTGAATTCCAACCACAATGACTTATAAATCCTCCCGTACTTGTATGATTCAGAATTCTTAGTTGTGGTGCGAATTTATCCAAAACTCTTCCCCTTTCTCCGATTCTTTCAAGAAAACCTTTTGGTAAAGCATCTTCGAGATTTCGCTCCTCCCCTTTTGGAAATCTTGCGACCCATACAAAATTAACATTACTTAACTCCAACCCGAGAGCTACTTCTTCCATATCTTCTTTTGACAAGAAATACTCACTCCCAAAGGAAACGAAAACAGTTGAATTCTCATCTTTTGATCCTAACCAATCAATTAGCTCCATATCGTCCGCGTCATTAGTGATCAAATCTTGAACTGGTGGACCAACAGGAACAACTTTCAAATTGCTCAATTCTAACAAAAAATCTATATATTTTGCCTCTATAGTTCTAGAGGTACATATCAACGCGATTTGTTTATATTCATCCACTAAACGTTCTTCATCATCAGGATCTTGATCTTTTGCAGATTTTTCCAACATTTCACCCAATTTTACTTGTTCAATCTTCCTGAGATAAATTCCAGGGAATGGGAATTCAACCCCTGGTTTCTTTACTAAGTTACAAAAATACGAAAACACAGCTGCACCAAAAGTTAGTAGCCTGACTGCTGGAATGCTCTGTTCATTCGCGACACGTTCAGCCCAATGCTGCAATACGTCATAAATCATCAAATCAGGTTTCAGATTTTGCAAGATTTTTGAGAAGTTCGGTTTGGACATTTTCAGGGCCTTTTGAGGGTGGTGATGGAGATGGGTGGGAGACCATTCGTCGTATGGTAATGACGGAGGAAGTTCGGGTATTCTTTGGGTAAGTGAAGTTGATAGATGAATCGAAATCATCATACTTTTCAGGGATTTTCTGATGGTGGATTGAGATTTAATCGTGTCGAACAGAGGGTAATCAGAATCCCCGTCCCGGCTTTTGGCTACGTATAGAAATGGTGAAATGTGTCCATAAGCTAACCATGGAAACATCACTACCCTCAAATTACTAGTACCATGCTCTGTTACTTGTGTTCCCATGATCAAGTTCTTTTTTGCCGAGTTTGTTAGGATCGAAACAAAGCAGGTGTGATGCGGAAAGCTATGGAGTTTGGTGTCTTGGCTACCTTATTTATGTTGAAGAGAGTTGAAGACATAACGGAATAATTAAAACTCTACCTAATAAAGGTGACAGTTGTATTAAAGCTTAAGTCGAAAATTTCTTATTAAAAATAAAAGAATATTATCATTTTATCGCGCCCCTTGTTTAATATGATTGGTTGTTGAGTTTTTTGTGTTATTTTATAGACTTCTAGCCAAATTCTATGCAAAGTGACATGTTGTGTGATTGTGATTGGTTAAAAAAAATAAGTTACAAAATTTAGGCAAGTTTTATGAAAGTGACTTCTTGTGTGACTTTTCTAGGTAATTAGAGATTTTCTTTTGGTATTCATTCGAACTATATCATATAATTTGATACTGATATAACATGCTATGTTATTATTATGCTCAATTTTTTTTAATAGTGAATATGTGTTTTAAAAAACTCCCAACTATAATTATTTTACGAAATTTTGATTATTCACATACGATTTTTCTTATATTCTTTTTTATTCTTTTTTCAATCAATAAACGATAAAAAACCACAAGATATATGTACATTTATATATATTATTTTTTAGTACCTCAGAACTCTTGGAGTTTTCAACACTTTTATTATTTGTGTTTGTTCTGCTCTTTCTAGAAGAAATGTACATTTTTAGCTTTGGGCGCTAATAAAGTAATGATTATGAATTATAACTATTTAATTGGAAAAATAAGAGAATCAACATTTGTTAATTGTATGTGTGAATATTTAAAATAATTATACAAAATAATTTCGAGTTATTTTTGGAAAGATAATTTGCTTAAAAAAGAAAAAATAACAAGTTCTACGGCATTCATCGTTATTTCTCTCATTCCCATCCTTCAACATATTAGCCGATCCATCTTCCGACTTTTATAATATTTATCTAAATTATGTATGTCATATTTTTTAAATTTATATGTCAAACAACAAAAAATAATATAAACTTAACTCATTTTCTATAAAACTATTTTTCAAAAAATATATTTTTTCAATCCTGCCCAACTCACTTAAATTAAAGTTATTACATTTTCTTTTGCCTAAATCAATAGAATAAATGTTTTTACTAGATTCAACACTACCTCTAGAGCCAGCCGTCCACTTAATAATTAAAAATAAAAGCTATTTTCGTTAATTCAATTGAGAAAATGTATAAGCATCTTTTAATCTATATTCATAATTTTTTATTCGTTTTTAACCTACGTGATATTATTCTTTGAGACCAAATTCGTATATATTATTTTTCAAGCTATCTGATTGATAGTACCACGTGAGAATAAAGTAAATGAGAAAAAATAATGTATCATTTATATATAATTATAAATTAATTATTATGGCCATGAGGATATATATAAATTTTAATACAAGCTAATAAAATTTTTGGGTATATTGCCATCACAACCACCGACCCCAACACCCATAACATTAAATCCTCTTATGTCTAAATTTATGCATATTTTGTCATTAATTAATAGCTTAGTATAAAGATATGTCTAAATATATGTATTTTTGCTGTCAAATATACTAAAATAGGGAGAGGAGTTAGCGAGATAGGAACGGAGATAGTCATGTATCTCAAATTTATGCGAATCACACTAAATACATATTTATGTATCTATATTTATTTAATTCGCATGTATCTAGTATGTCAACCACATAGATGAGCGGCAAACGAGATAGAAGGAGGCGATAGAGGCGAGCTAGATTTGTCTATATATGTCAGATAAATGTGAATCCACTTATATATGGATTTAGAATAAATTATACTTAATTTTGATCTCGAATTTATTTGTGCTACCCAAAGTTGAAAAACATAAATGCTAGTTGAAACCAAGTTAAATGGTATATTTATGTATTATGTCAATTGATTAGTTTAGTAGTGTATTATCTAGGCCAACAATGTGTTTGATGTAATGCTTCACTGAGTTTTTTCTGTTATGTACACCTTTAATTTGCTAGAGTTTTCAAGACAATGATTCCCCTGTCTTAAATGCTTCGAAAATGAATTTGCTTGTTGACTGTTATTGGTTAATGTTTGGTTTTGCATCTTCACTAGTTTCCCTTTATTTGACATCATGTCTTAATGCATGAAATTGCGCGTATTTCTCTGTGGAATGTGTGTCGTGTGATGTTAACAGTCTGTTCTGATTCACGCATAATGTTGGCTTGGAATTACGCCTTAATGCATGTTCTTTTCTTGGATACAACCTACATTCTGCTGAATTATTTTAAAAGGTTATTACTTGTAGTGATTATTGGTAACAAGATGATTACTACTCTCAACTTACTATAACAGTTGAGTTACACTAGACTAACATTTACTCTTATTGCTAATCATTTGTTGGTACGAAGTGCCAATAGTTCTTCTGCCACACCATCTATCTCTTCATCCTCGTTCGCGTTCATCTTCTCACTCACTTCCTTAACTTTCTTCCTCACATCCTCCCCACTTTCCTCGGCTACCACTTCCCTTATCGCCTTTGCAATCTCTTCACTTTGTAACTTACCATCCTCGTCCTTGGCTGCTTCCACTCCCACACCGATATATTCCACAAGCCTAGCATTCATTGGTTGATCAATGTGCATTGGCATGGCAATTATAGGCACACCAAACTTCATACTTTCCATGAATGAACTCCATCCACAGTGACTCACGAATCCACCTATCGATGGATGTTGAAGAATTGTTGCTTGAGGAGCCCATCCTTCGATAACCATTCCTCTTTCTCCTACCCTTGTCAGATACCTTTGGTTAATGCATCTCGAATGTTCATTCTTTTCACCTTGTGGAAACCTTATACCCAAATGAAGTCACTTTTGCCTAAGCTCTGCCCTTTGAGCACTGCAATGTATTCCTCTTTGGATAAAAATACTTCACTCCCAAATGAAACGAACACGTTGAACTTTTTCTCTTTCTGTGAAGCCACTGCGCGATTTCCTTATAATCATCTTGACCAGGTTTCTTGAACTAGCGAAACCAACTGGGACCACGATTTTTCTTGAAGTCAAAGTTTGAAGAGATAATCTATATATTTCCCTTCAAAATCTCTGCAAGTTTTCACCAGAATAATGTCATGTGATCGCCTAATAGCCTCGTCGTATGGGAACTTTTTACTTGGTACTTCATTAATATCTTTCTTCAGTGAAATCATTTCGTGTTCCCGCAGGTAAATTTCAGGAAACGGGAACTTCTCCATTGTGTTTTCAGACATGTGGATGGACAAAGCAACAACTGTTGCACTAAAAGTAGGGAACTGCACAGCAGGAATGTTCATATAGGAAGCCGAATCAGTAACCCATGGCTGATTGTAGTCATGAATGACCAAATCCGGACGCAGAGTTTGTAATATTTTGGAAAAATTTGGAGAGGCGAGTTCAAAAGCTGTTTTGAGGGTGTTCATAAGATGAGGTGGGAGGCCATTTGTGGTGTGGTAATGAGGAGGAAGATCTGGTAAAGACGGAAGATGAAGCTCGATTAATTCTATCGACTCAGAGTACTTCTCACCGGCTCTTTTCTTGATGGAGTTCCAGTTTATACCAGAGTAGAACACAGTATGTGGAAGTTCCTTACTCGCATCTTTTTCGCTAACTCTAGAAATGGATTTATGTGACCATGAGCTAGCCAAGGTAACATAAGTACACTCATTGTGTGCTTCTTTGCCTCCATAGGGATAAATCTAGAATAGAAAATACGAATTCGACAGAATTCAGTATAACTTTGGTTCAAACTTTGTATATCGAGAAATCTACTGAATTTGTACTTTATATTGTTGTGTTGAGGTTGCTGCCCTATCTTATATAGAAGTTAACAAAGAAAAAAGGTGTTTTAATTTGTATCAGCAGCCTTATATTGACCGTTGAATATTGTGTTGGACTGATTGATACTGACGGTCTCTTCAACTCGAGAGTTTAAGTTATATGCACTGTCACGGTAAATAATCTTTATGCCATTAGATTGTATTTATATGTTGTAGTAGATAATTTGTCTTATTTTCGATGTTACATAAGCCTATTTTGTTTTGTTCCACTCAAAATATTGTATACTTTTTTTGTTGCTGCAAAGAGCCATCAACTCTTCCACCACACCATCGATCTCTTCATCCCCTTTCGCGTTCATCTTCTCACTTAGTTCCTTAGCTTTGTTCCTCACATCCTCCCCACTTTCCTCAACTAACACCTTCCTTATCGTGTTTGCAATCTCTTCACTCTGTAGTTTGCCATTCTCGTCCCTCGCTGCTTCCACTCCCATCCTAATATACTCTACTAGCCTAGCATTCATTGGTTGATCAATATGCATTGGCATGGCAATTATAGGCACACCAAACTTCATACTTTCCATGAATGAACTCCATCCACAGTGACTAACGAATCCACCTATCGATGGATGTTGAAGAATCGTTGCTTGAGGAGCCCATCCTTCGATAACCATTCCTCTTTCTCCTACCCTTTCAAGATACCCTTCTGGCAATGCATCTCGAATGCTAATTCTTTCACCTTGTGAAAACCTGATAACCCAATAAAGTTCACTTTGGCTACGTCTACCTCGCGCTAACTCAAATATGTTCTCCCTTGGTGAAAATCTCCTCGCTCCCAAATGAAACAAACACAGTTTGAACCTTTCTCTTCTTATCAAGCCCTTGCATGATCTCCTCATCATTGTCCATCTCTCGCGCAATGGAATCTTGAAACTAGTGACCAACCGGACTATTTCTTGGAAAACCAACTTCCCGAAAGATAATCTACTATTTCCCTTCAAAAATCCTCTACAA
>JAKWJA010000885.1:0-51692 GCA_027704765.1 Solanum habrochaites
TAAAAAATTTTTAGTGAATAATTAAAACTATTTTTTACGAAAAATATGCAATAGCTAATACAATTTTTTGGTACAATTGTTCTAGTTCCAACGGAAATCTTACACAAAAAGAATAATAAAGTGCTTCATAAAGAAGTAGGACATGTCCATTGTTAACTGACAAGTGAAAATTTTAAAACCAATGATTTGGTCGATTTTGTAAAAACGAAAAGTTCAAATACATCTGTTTTCTTAAAGTACACAATTATAAAATGCATCATTTGGAAATACCATCTGGGTTATAAATATTGTGAGTGGTACGGTCTTTTCTACCAATAGTCACTAATATTTGTTAGTTTAAACACTTTTGGTTTTTTATTGGACAACTTTTATTTGATAAGCACGATAAAAAAATAAATTTTCAAGTCTTGTGCTAATTTGTGTGCATGTCTATTGATTTATTATTGGTTAAACTACATAAGATTAAGTCGATCATATTGCTTTTGTCTAAAATATGTACATATTTAAGAGTAATTCCACACACGTATGTAGCGTAACATACCAGACAACATCGACTTACAAACTTTGACTTTGCAAATGTAAAATATATTCATGAATTTATATTAATTTTTCCATCAGTGGAAAAATTGAATAAACTAAAACATGAATGAACGCACATATAAAAGAAATGAAATAACGGGGATTTCAGATATTTATGCTGAATTACTTAGTTATAGGTAGATCTTCAACTTAAACTGATATTCATTTTTTTAATAAAATAACAATCACAAACTAGATTTTAAATAATGTATTATTTATATGAATAATTTTAAAAATTTCAAAAATAAATAAATAAAATGAGACAAATTGTTGAAACGACCTGTGTAGTCGTTTTTGAGTAGCAGATTTTAATTCTGAAAAACTAGATGGTAGAGGCACGGACGTGCCACGGACGGACCGTCATGGTCACGACGACCGTCGTGGAGGGGTCCCGTCCCAAACACTTAGGAATTCTGAATTTGGGTATGAAAATAGATTCTATGACTCTCGCGCCGGAGTAATGGCAGGACGCACCATCGCGGAATCAACGGCACGTCACAGGCCATTCACTTTCAAAAATCGAGTTTCTGTAGATTGCGACGGGCAGCAGACGGACCGTCGCAGGCACGACGGCCCGTCACAGCTGCGCAATCCCAGGCTGGGTCGGATTTTGTTAATTTATTTAAGCGGGCATTTGGAACTATTTCCTGCTTTAAATTATAAAGTGGGGGGTAATGTTAATAAGTCTAAATACTTGGGGGGTTTAAAAGAGGTAAACCTTAAGTTAATTAGGGTTATTATGCCATCTTATACTTAATTATATGATTATTAGGGTAAAAGAAAGGAGGGTTTGAATAAGAATAAATAGATAAGAACAAAGAGAGACAAGAAAAAGAGAGAGAAATCAAGCAGAGAGAAGAAAACGAAGAGACAACAAGAATTTTTGAGGAATTATGCTTGCTTGATCACGAATCTTCGGTGGAGGTAGGTTATGGTTTTCCAACATATTCGTAGTAATGAAACTGGAATGCGAATGATATGTCGTTGCCCCCGCCGTTAGTATTATTAGTCTTCTATATGCTAATTGTGTGTATGCAGATTTTCTTTTGTTTTTATATTATAGTAAGATATATGATTGTGATAAAATAGCATGATGAAGATATTGAATATTAATCTTGAAGAAACCTTATCTACCTGTTAATGATGATGCCTTGGTATAAAGAAAGGCTAAGGAACGAAAGTGGTAGTGAGATTGGGGATCGGGTGCCACGTTTCCGGTACCAGGATAGAATAGGAGGATCGGAGTGTCACGTTCCGACACCAAGATAGTATAGGATCGCGGTTGCCACGTTCCGGTACCCGGATAGAATATGAGGATCGGGTGTCACGTCGACACAGGAGGATAGTATATGGATCGGGTGCCACTTCAGGGATACCAGGATAGATAGAATGAGGGAGCGGAGTGTCACGTACCGACCGGAGGTAATAAATAATGAATCTTGAAAGATGTTTTAATAGACTCAATCTAATGAAACCTAATCACAAATGAGTTATGCTGAGGAGCGTGCGTCCTCATTGATGTGCTTGGTGTGTAAACCAAGGATTTATGGTTAATTGTAAAGCGGCATGCTAAGGATATTAGTGATTTTATGATGTTAATTAATATATACTGTTTCTATTTGAGTTGGCCGATTGATACCTCTCAGTTACGTGTGTTTGTACTGGACCCCATACTTTTAGGTTTCTTCTTTGTATGTGGCAGTGCAGCAACGTTACCGTCGTCTTCAACTCAACCGAACTCTAGTCAGTCTTCATTACACCGAGTTCGGGAGTAAACGCTTCTAGCTTGGACTGGATCTTCTTCTCATGTCTTGAGCCTGAAGTTACGGAATGGGAATAGCTTTTGTTTATTTTAGTCGTAGAATACGTACGTTTAGTAATTTGATATAGCTGTTTCTTGTGATGAATGACTTCCAGATTTTGGGATGATATAATAGATGTGACAATTTTAGAAGTTATTGACACGGTTTTATTCAATGAATTAAGTCTTCCGCCATTACTTTCGTCATACATTGAAATGTTAAGGTTTTGATTGGTTGATTCGTCACCATAGGAGGATATAAGTTGTGGGTTGCCAGTCGCGATCCGATTTGGTCGCCCCCCATCTCCTGACAAACTTTGTATCAGAGCATTAGGTTCGTTGTCTCATCACACAAGAAAAGGTCTAGTGAGTCTTAAAGAACGGTAGGGGGGGGGGGGGGGACGCCTTTACTTTTCTGAGAGCTATAAGAATTTAGGAAATTCCATTCTTTCTTTCTTTCTTTCGTGCTATTACTTGAATCAAATTGGTATCTAGGATGATACAAATGGTTACCTCCTGAAATCCTTCACTTATTTGCAGATGGTTAGAAATAGAGCAACAGCACCGACTACGCCAACAACCAGCACCGGTGGAACAGGGCGTGCTGTGCGTATGCGCCAGCCGCCGGGGGGCTGTAGCTCGAGAAGAACAAACGGAAAGAGGTAGTCGTAGTGGTGTGGGAGGGACGTACCTCTAGGGGAAGAGGAGAGCACCTAGCCATCTGGTATAATAGGGCGGTGACCCCTCCACCGACTGAGGAAGCTAATAAGAGAAGGGGAGGATGCGGGAGAAGAACAAGTACAGAATGAGGAAAGGCCACACACAACCTGACCCCAGAAATGATCATCAGGGTTCTCGCCTTATCTTAGGGGTTTGTCTGATCAGGGTCAGGCACTCCAGTGTTTTCTTGCACCAAACACCTCCGGTCTTAGGAGTAACACATGCAGACACTATGGCCCCATCGTATGGATGCCTCTTGGGACATAGGCACGGTTCCACGCCTGACTAATGGGCCTATATACAAATGATCAGGCATGAAATTTCATAAGTTCTGAATTGAAAACCCCAGTCTTCAAGGGTTGCAGAATCTGAGGATGTTACGATTTTCTGGTTGACTGTCATGAGCTACTACACAAGATGGGTATAGTAGAATGGATTGGTGTGACTTCGTTGAGTTATCAGTTTCAAAGGGAACGCCAAAATGTGGTGGCGGTTCACATGTGAGTGATGTCAACAACAGAGGGGAACCACCCAGGACTTGGGCCTTCATTCTCTAGCTGTTTATGGTGAAGTATATACCCCGAACTTTGAGGTAGGAAAAGGGATGGTCTGAGCCTAGAGCACGGTAGATGTCGGTCAATGCATATGAGCTAAGTTTAGGCACTATCCAGATAGCACCAAACTTGTTTCAGTCACAAGAGCGGATCGCGTTTGTGAAGGGGTTGAGATCAGGAGTGGCGGAAATCAGCTTACAAGTAGACGCCCACAGCGAAATCTTTTCAAGAAGGGTAGACTTAGTGGTGAGGGGGAAGGAGTGGAAGCCAGATGAATTTCACCATGGCATCCGACATCAAAGGTTTCGAAAGGGAGGTGAGTTATAAGGGTTTACTATAGAGGACAGGGTTAAGGAGGTTACTCAGTTCGAGAACCAATTCAGTCTTCACTACAGACTGTAGTTGGGGGTCCACCTCAGACCAGACAACACTCTCTCTGAGAGACCTAGCTTGAATCCAGAGAGTGTTATGGGGTGGAGAGATGGGCACTATCAAGAGGATTGTCACAAAACAAGTTATAAACCCCCAAAGCTAGTAGGTAGTAGAGGTGGTCGGTTGGTCATGGTTAGAGGCGGTATTCTGTGAGGACGTGAGTGGTCTGAGGTAATGGTGGTCACCAAAACGGGACCGGGGGCTGATGGGCAAACTGGAGCCACTACATCACACATGGTGGGGAAACGAACAAAAAAACGAAAGGGCCCATGGTTATGCTTTCCCTGGAGATGGAAGGCGAGACATCTCATGCTGTTAAGCACAGGTAAATCTTCTGGTTCTGTGATGATGGCGTCTATATTGTGTGATCCTGGATCACATTTTCTTATGTATTTCCGCATTTGCTATGGTCTCTAATCTCATTGTAGATACTTGATATGCCTATTCGTTGTTTCTACTCAGGTGGGTGTGCGGTGGTATTTGAAAAGGTATATAGGTCTGTGGTGAACTTTGTGGGGAGCAACACTTATGATGTTAGATTTGGTTATCTTAGAAATGGTTGATTTTGATGAATGTCTGGGTATGACTTGGCTTCTCCGCAATTTGCGATCTGGCTTGTAATGCTAAAACGTGAGTGACGTTAGCCAAGCTGGGACAGATCCGTTAGTGTGGGAGGGTGACTACACTTCCATCAGGTTGCTGTATTATCTCCTTTCTTCCGTCGTGCTAAGAAAATGGTTAGTAAAGGGGGTTTAGGCTTTCTGGCACCTCTCAGGATGCACTACCAAGCCCTTCGATTGATGGCGGTTTCGGGTGATCCGTTGAGTTTCTGGATGTGTCCCTGCAGATCTTCCTGGATGCAACCAGATAGGGATATCGACTTATGGTATGATCTTTGAAACGGGTCGCGCCCCAGTCTATACACCTTATGAATGGCTCGCGGAGTAAGAGAGTTTTAACAAGCCCCAACTTCAAGAGTTGTTGAGCAAAGGCTTGTCATTAGGACCAAGTGCATCCCTTGGGGTGCTCCGTTTTGTTTGCTAAAGAAGAAGATGGGAGTCTTCGGATGTGATAGATTACCGGGAACTAAATAAAGTAACTATTAAGCAACAGATACACTCTTACTCGAATTGCTGATTTGTTCGGACCATTACAAGGTTGCTTGTGTCTTTTACGATTGACTTGAGGTTGGTATCATTAATTGAAAAATACGGAGTAGATGTGCCCAAACACGGCTTTTCGAACCAGGTATGGGCATATGAATTTTGGAATGTCCTTTGGAATAACGGAATGCCCCTGATGCGTTCATGAGTTTGATTAACGGGATTTTTAAGCCATATTTGGATCTCTTTGTGATCTATTTTATTGATGATTATACTGATACTCTAAAAAGTAAGAGGAACATGAGGAGCATTTGAGAATGTATGGGAAGTTGAGGAGAAAAAGCTTTAGGCCAAGTTCTCCTAAGTTTGTGAGTTGGCCTAGATGCGTGTCCTTTTGGGGAACCGTGGTTCTAAGGATGGGTGATGGTGGATCCTTATAAGATTCGAGTCAGTCAGTAGTGAAAAATTGGGTAAGACCTACTAATTTGTCAGAAATAGGAGCTTTGTGGGTTAGCTAGTTTACTAACGCCGATTTGTAAAGGGATTCTCTTCTATTGCTTCCCAAACTGACGAACTTGACTAAGCAAAATGTTCCATTTGTATGGTCGGGAAGGACTGGGAGGAAAAGCTTTCAGCAGTTCAAGACTCTGTTGACTCACCCACCTATCCTTACCTTGCCAGTGCGAGGGTAGAAACTTCATTGTTGATGTGATGCCTCCTATTTGGTTTGGTGACCAGTCACTAATTTGCAAGAGAAAAATGTGATTTCTTTATGCTTCAGAGGCAATATTAAAGGTGCATGAACGTAATTATCCGACCAATGATTTAGAGTTGGCCCTGAAGTGGTGTTTGCATTAAAGCAAGGGAACACTATTTATATGGGGTTAAGTGTGAGTCTATATGGATCATAGTTAGCTACAATATTGTCTTTACTCAGAAAGATTGAACTGGAAACCAAGGAGATGATGGAATAATGAAGGAATACGACATCACTATGTTGTATCTCCGGGGAAGGCGAATGTTCGGTGCGGAGCTTAAGTAGAAAGCGGGGGAGCATGGGAAGTCTAGCTCACTTGAAGCTTCTAGACGCCCATTGGCTAGAGAAGTTCAGATCTGGCTAAAGACCTTATGAGATTAGATAGTAAATGACAAGGGAGGATTTTAGCTTGTGTGGAGGAAAGATCGTCCTTTCCTTGACAAGATAAGGGAATGCAGTTAATGATGAAAAATTGATCCGGATCAGAGATTAAAGTGTGACAGGAGAGGCTAAAGAAGCGAAAATAGATGAGGATAGGGTTTGAGGATTAAGGGAAGGGTATGTTACCCCGCGTCGATGTTGGACATCAACAATATTCTGACAGAGGCTCATAGTTCAGGTAGTCGATACATCCGGGTGCAACCAAGATGTAACGTGCACCCTAAAGCAACACTTTTGGGGGAGTAGAATTGAAGCGTGATATTGTGGATTTTATTGCAGATGTCCAAACTGTAACAAGTAAAAGTATGAAAACCAAGGCACGGAGGAAAACTTCAGAGAAATGCCCATTCCGAATGGAAATGGGAGAGAGAGAGATGTGCAAATGGATTCGTGGTTGGTCTCCAAAGGACTTGGGCCAAGGTTCGATCCATTTGGGTGATGTGGACCGAGGAACTAAGTCTGCTCATTCATTCCGGGTCAAGGTGGACTTATAATGCAGAGAAGTTGGCCAAACTTTACATCTCAGAATTTGTGTTCGATTGCATGGGGTTCCACTGTCAATCCATCAGATAGAGGTACGGAGTTTACTTCTATGTTTTGGAGAACATTGCATGTGAATTAGGGTACTAGCGTTGGACCTTAGTACTGCATTTCACCCCAAGACCGACGGTCAGTCTGATTGCGGAACGATTCATGTTTTGGAGGATATGCTTCGTTGCAGACGTGATAGAATGGTGGCCATTGGATAGTTTCTTACCCTAGACAGGAGTTTTCATCAACAATAATAGGCTATACTGAAGTATTGACATGGCCCATTTTGAAGCATGGTATGGTGGAGATGTAGGTCTCCCACATTGGTTGGTTTGATGCCTTTCGAGGGTTCGACCTTGGGGTTGGTACTGACCATTGAGGGGACTCGTTAGAAAAAGGTGAAATCACATTCAAGAAAAGCTTTTAGCGGCTCAAAGTAGCAAAAGGAGTATGCAGGATCGAGGGTTAGGGATTTTGGAGTTCATGGAAGGAGAGCAAGTCTTGCTGTGAAAGTTTCCCATGAAAGGGGTGTGCAGTTGGTAAAAGAGGAAAGGTTAGTCCAAGGTATATTGGTCCATTTGAAGTTCTGAAGCGAGAGTAGGGGAGGTGGTTATGAATTCGCTTTGCCTCCAGCACTCTCCGGAGTACATCCGGTATTCCAGGTGTCGATGGTTGAAAAGTACCATGGGGATGGGAAACTACATGAATCCGTTGGGATTCATTTGCTTGAGAGAATTTGTTCTTATGAGGAGGAGCCTGTTTGCAGTTTAGATAGAGAAGTTCGCAAGTTGTGAGAATCAAGGGGAGATTGCATCCACAAGGTTGCATGGAAAATCGACCGGTGAAGAAGCCACTTGGGAGAAGGAGGGCAGATATGCAAGAAGATACCCAACCTCTTAAAGATTCAGTTATCTTTCACTCTGTTTTACTTCTCGTGATCGTTCGCGACGAACGGATGGGTTAAATTGGATCTGTTTGTAACGATCATGTTTAGTAGTTGAGGAGCAGATTTAAATTTGGAAAAAACTGGAGAGCAACGGATTGCCACGACGACCGTCATGGTCACGATGGACCGTGGGAGATCCGTCCAGAAACACTAGAATTCGAATTTTGGTACTGAAATCGATTCTCTGAACTCGCGACGGAGTGGCAGGACAGGACCATCTGTCAGGGCTAGACGGCCCGTCACAGGACACTCACTTAAAATAGAGTTAGTAGCATGAGACGGGCAGCAGGCGGACAATCGGCAGGCACGACGGCCCGTCACAGGCTGCGGCAATCACAGGCTGGGGTCGGATTTCGGTTAATTTATTTAAGGGGCGTTTTGGACTTTCCTGCTTTAATTAGAAAGTGGTGGGTTAATGTAATAAGTCTAATTACTTTGGGGTTAAAAGAGGTAAACCTTAAGATAATAGTGGTTATTATTGCCAGCTTTTATACTTAATTATATGATTTAGTAGGGTAAAAGGAAAGAGGGTTGTTGACTAGAAAAATAAAGAAAGAACAAAGAGAGACAGAAAAGAGAGAGAATCGAGCAAGAGGAGAAAGAAAGAGAAAAGACAACGAGAGACACAAGAATTTGAGGAATTTGCTTGCTTGATCACGAATCGTGCGGTGCGAGTAGGTTATGGTTGTCACACTATTCGTAGTAAATCTTAATAGCGAATGATATGTGTTGCGGATCACAACGGTAGTAAGTATTATTAGTCTTTATATGCTAGATTGTGTGTATGCATGATTGATTAATAATATATCTATAGATATATGTATGATTGTTATAAAATAAGCATGATCACGCTATTGAATCTTAAATCTGAAGAAACCCTAATCTACTTTGTTAATTGAATGATGCCTTGCGGTAGAAAGAAGGCTAATGAACGAAAAGTAGTGAGAGTAGAGGATAGGGTGCAACGTTGCTGTACCAGGATAGAATAGGAGGATCGGGAGTGTCCGTTCGACACCAGGATAGTGTATGGATAGGGGACCACCTTCCGGTACCAGGATAGAATATGAGGATCGGTGTAGTGTCACGTTCGACACCAGGATAGTATATTGATAGGGTTGGTGCCACGTCCGAGTCAGGATAGCATGAGGAGGGGTGTCACGTTACCGACACAGAGAGTAAATAATATATGAGTCTTGAAGATGTTTAATATACTCAAATCTAATGAACCTAATTCCCAAATGAGTTGAGAGGAGGCGGGAGTTCCTCATTGATGTGCTGGTGTTGTACACCAAGGATTATGGTAATTGTAAATGCTGCCGGCTAAGGATCTTAGTGATTTTAGATGTACTTGATATATATGTTTTCTATTTGAGTGGAGATTGATACCTACTCAGTACTTGTGTTTGTACTGACCCTACTTTTATGTTTCTTCTTTGTTATTGTGGATTTTGGGGGGAGGGCGCAATGTACGTCGTCTTCACTCAACGCAATCTAGTCAATCGTCATTACACCGGATTTTAGGGTGAGCTAACGTTCTAGCTTGACTGGATCTTTTCTCATGTCTGATGCCTTGATGTTCTGGCATGGACTAGATTTGTTTATTTAGTTATTAGAATACTCTTAGTTAGTCATTTGATCATAGATGTTCTTGTGATGGATGAATTCCAGATTTTGGGGATAATAATAGATGTGAATTTTGAAGTTAGTGAAGTGGTTTTATTAATGAATTTAAGTCTTCCGCATTACTTTTTGTTGTATTTACATGAAATGTTAGGTTTAGATTGGTTGGTTCGCCACATAGGCGGATAAGTGTGGGTGCCAGTCGCGATTCCGATTTGGGTAGTGACAATGGTACCAGAATATATTTAAAGAAATATAAAAAAATACACATTTTTAATAAGAATAATCTACGTTGAATAAAATGGGGTGATAAAATTTCATGCATTTGGTATGAGCATAAATCATCTTATCAATATCGTTTTACAAAGTTCAACGTGAAAAAATTGACAATGAAGTATAAAAATAAAACAAAAATGAACAAACAAGGAGAATTGACTGATGGAAGCACTATTTCATTCCAACCTTACGATTTTGAGTTTGATGCCCAAAGGCAGCATATTGTTTGAGCTCCGGGCCAATGTGAAAAATATTGAGATGGGAGGGGGAGGGGCGGGGGGAAGACATATAAATTTAATCATATATTACATTTAAAAACAAAATAATTTTTTGTAAATCAAATATATATCATTAGTGAATGAAATTAAAATTTGTTTTCAGCTATAAAATATATATAATTTAGATATAATTGATTTAGTCACCTATTGAAAGTATAAATTAGAGCGGATAATTTTGTCGATCCGTAATAACCTTTTTAGAACAAAGCAAACTATTAACTACAAAAAAAATATAATTTTTACAAACAAGTAAATTTTGTCACAAAGGATATTAAGCCTTTGGTGAGGATTTTTATTTTTGAGTAATATTATATAATATTTTGTAGCGACCGAAACACTAAATAATCTTTGTATACTTTAGAGACAACATTAGAGACGAATGAGTGACAAATTATTTTTCGTCAAACCAGATATTTATCGACGAAAATTATATCCTGATAATCGAATTTGTTGTAGTGTATGGATGATAGTTGTGTAGGAGTCCTTACCCTACTGGAGCTAGAGAGGTCGTGTATGATAGACCCTCGACACAATTACTACCAAGCTTTTGCAGATTTCTATGGGATGGGGTGTGTCTCCTTAGCGAGCTAGGCCTACATAGGATAACCATTTAATCATTCTTTATTTTTGGTCTAGGAGATTCAAGCAAGTGTATACAAGAATATGCACGTAATTTTGTAAAAAAAATTTCCTTGTAGCAAATAATAATTGGCTATGCATGCCTCAAGACAATCTGGAATATTTTAAGTAAAATATTGGAAGTCCAAAAAGCTGTCCAAAAAGTGAGAATTATTTTACCTAACAGTACAATTTCTCATTACAAAGCAAGCATTAATTTTCTTAGTTACTATCTCAGCCAAAGAAATTGAAAAGGCTATATTGATAGATACCCTAATATAGACCACATTCATGTGCAAAAGCGTTAGAGAAATTTAAAAAACTATGAAATGTGTTACTAATAGAGCTCCAAGGACATTATTACATATTAGAGTAGAAAAAATAGTAAGATATATAAGTGTTTTAACACCCACAATTGTTTGTTTAGAATGTTAATTTCTAACGTCTAGCTGGATTTATTTCTGTGTAAATCTCTTATAAGGATATATGTGGATGAAGAATAATTGCACTACTGTGCATGATGATACCTTTAAATAATTAACTAGGCGAATATAATCTGTAATGCAGGGTCGTTGCCTGCCTTGACTCCTTGATACGGCTTTTAGATTCATACCATGTTAAACTTGACTGTAGTTCGGCTGTTCACTAAAAAAAATAACATGAATACAATCATTCTCCGTGATACGTATCAGATATTTGCAGAGCTTCATTGTTGGGTTTATTTGCCCTAAATTTCTTACATAAATAGGTTTTCCTTGTAGGAAAAGGTTTTTGGATTGACTTAATCTTTGTCTTGTAGAAAAGGTTAGGACTCTATAAATAGAGGCTTGTTCTTCTAACCTTAATCAGCATTCAACAATGTAGTCTTAAAGGGCTTTGAGAGTTTTGGTTAGGGGGACGAAATGTGGTTCACAAGTAGATACGTATCACTTGTGTGACCTTCCATGTATCGAAGTGAATTGGTTGAGGTGTGGTTCCCTCTGCTATTTTGTTACTCTATTTTTATAGGTGGATTGTCATCTCATTAGTGGACTAGCGAGTGACCGAACCAGTTAAATATTTTGGTATATTTCTCGTTGTCTTCTTACTCGTTGATCTTTCGAGGTTTGCTTTGCTAGATTCCGCATTACACCTGCTTATTTTCGATCCTAACAAGTGGTCTCAGATCCAGATTAAAATGATGGAAGTCAGGTTCAGTGGTTCAATCATCGATGATTGAACCAGGTTAGAAGAGGTGTTCATCTTGGCGGGTGTAGTTCTAGCGCAACCTTTTTGACGTAATGAAAGATTTGTTGGCTGGAAAAAATGGTTCAGAGGTTATAGTGTTGAGACATAAATTTGCAACGGAGATATGGAGGAGGAGAAAGAAAGTTGTTTGAAGGATTAAGTCAAAAGGTGGAAAAATTTATTTGGTCAGAAATTCAGGCCAGGGGGAGATTTGTTGGGTTTATTTGCCCTAATTTCTTACCATAAATAGGATTTCCTTGTAGGAAAAGGTTTGAATTGACTAATCCTTTCTTGTAGGACAAGGTTTCGGGACTCTATAAAAGAGAGGCTTGTTCCTTCTAACTTAATCAGCATTCACAAGTTGTCTTAAAGGAGATTTGAGAGTTTTGGTTAGGCGGAGAATTGTGGGGAGAAGTTCGATTACGTTATTCACTTTGTGTGAACCTCCATGTATTCGAGTGAATTGGGTGAGGTTGTTTCCCTCTGTATTTTGTACTCTCATATTTATAGTGGATGCTCCATCTTTCTTAGTGGACGTAGGTCGATTGACCGAACTACGTTAAATCTTGTGTCTTTTGGTTATTTTTCATGTCTTTTCCGCGTTATCTTTCGAGGTTGGTTTGCTTGTTAGCGTTCGCATTTTACAACCGATTATTTTCGGTCTAACACATTAACGGCAAATAGCTCTCCTTCATTTATCAATTCAAAATAGTTGTTGTATTTTCTTTTATTTTTTATTGTCGTTCTGTTTCATTGTTTGCTTTTTAGTATTTTAGTTGTCTTTGTCATTTGTTTCTCTTGGTCAATTCAACTGCATGTTGCTTTTATTATTCTTCATATTTATGTCATTTGTAGCTGTAGCATATAATATACTTGAGGCTAAAATTTCATATTTATTTTGTTTGCAGTTGTTGTAAAGTGAAGAGCAGTCACTCTCAAGTCAAGTTAAAAAATAGTCTTTTAGTATGTCCTTTAGTTCAAAGTTTTGTTTCTCGTGAAGGCTAAAAAATTGGCAGAGGCAATGGAACTACTTTTTCTGCTGGGGATATCATAACTGATGTAACTCCGAGTTGTTTTAACTCTACGCATCTGGAATCCGGCTAGTAAGAAATTGACCCTTCAATTAGTTTGTGAGAAGGAAACTCACTTCCTTCAAGTTTTAATATTATTGTAATGAAGATATGGATCTGTTCTTCCATGAGAAAACTTGTTGGAGGTTGCTTGCCTAATCCAAAAGTACATTAAAAGTAGCCTCCACATTTTGGCGTTAAAAAACACATACTAGAATAACATTGCAACATTATTTAACAGTCAAAAACCTCATATTTTTATTGTGTACAACTTTTGTTGAGGGAACTATGGAATGAATCTTCATGCAATCTTTACTATAACGAACAGCATGCATTAATCTTCTTCTATTTCCACCAGAAACAAGCATTGATCCCCTTCCATATTAAAAATTTGCCAGATACAAGTTAAACATGCCCATCTCCTCACCATTCATTGCAACACCAAATTCGTTTCATGAAGTCTTCAATTCCTCTCCAAGAGAAGCAACCTAAGGTAACTCTTGTCTGACCTTGCTTGCCTTCTTCAAAAGTTTATTGTAAGCAGCCTCTAGTCTTTCATCAAAATACTCGTCTATGGGCTTTCCACTAGCATGATAGAGTGAACATTGGTCATTCATCTTATGAAGTGTATATGACAATTATTGCGCCAACAAAAAGTGGATTCCCTAGTGTAACGGTCAAAACAATCCCTCCTAGATCAGCAACTACCACCTTATTCCCTACTTCCATCTTATTTGTATACACCCTTCCACTTGCACACTTTTACTCCAAAACAATAACCTCAAACCCAAATAATATCAATTTCCTTGCAGCCGCCAACCCATCAAGCCCTGCCCCGATTAAAATCACTCTGCCTTTACTTTGCTCAGCTGGAATCCTTTTCATGATTGCCAGCGCCACCCCAAAATTAATATACGCGTATGATAACAAATAGTTATAGGCAAAATCCAATAACCCACTGCACTGTCTAGGTAATAGAGTAAATAACATAAGTAGTCCTTCAACTAAAGGAGAAGGTCTAAAATGGTCCCAGAACTATACACTTAACAGATTTAGTCCTTTAACTATTCAAAAAAAATTCAATTTTTGCCCCTTAACTATAAAATTTATCAATTTTAGTCCTTTAAATATTCAAAAACTTATCATATTTTATCTTTGTTTATTTTTTTTTAAATACAAATAGTTTAGGTTTTTAATACTCAACATCCTAAACATTGATAGTTTTTGTTTGAGAAACTTACACATCATGCTAATCAATGCGAATTTTATTTAATTCACTCAAATTTCTTTATGTAAAATAAAATTGATATATTTAAAAAAAAATAAAAAATTGCAAATCTGCCATTTTATAAATTACAATTTCTAAAAAAATAAAGAAATTTTGTTCATGAAGTCATTGGAGTACAAACTTTGAATTTAATGGATAATAACTATTTTTTTAAATAATAAAGTTTAACATATTCAAGTCATTAGTAACAATAATATGCTTCATTTAATCCTCTGTCGAATAAACTTATGACTTATATCTTATTTCCTCGTGAATTTTATTTTAAATTGTTGAGGTTAAGGTTCTTCACGAAAAGTTAATATGAAGAAAAAGTAACGAAGAGAGAACCAATAGAAAAAGTTGCTAAAGGATTTAATTTATTAACATGATATGTTTTTGAATACTTAAAGGACTAATTGGTAAGTTTATAGTTAAGGGACTAAAATCGGTAATTGTATAGTTAAGGTACCAAAACTGACAAGATTTTGAATAGTTAAAGGACTAAATTTGTTAAGTGTATAGTTCAGGGACCATTCTAGACCTATTCCTATAGATGAGGGATTATTTATGTCATTTACTCTATAAAATTACCAAACATATCCTTGTTCGCCCAATCAACATGTTTTCACGCCAATGTGATTCCTAATTAAAATATAGTTACATTGTTCTATCCGCCAACTACACTAACTTCAACTTCAATTTCCTCATCTATTCATGAGTCAGAATGGAACCCATACATTAACGCAACTAAAGCCTCGAAGTTGGCACCTTATAATTCAAACAAATAATCTCATCCAAGACAACTTCCCTTCTCGAATTCTTACTTCTAATTAACTACTTTAGAATCAAAATTTCTAAAAGAAAAATCTGAAATCTTCACTCAGGGGTTTCTAACTTTACTTGAAGAAGATGAAGAAACCAGCGCACACTATTTTTCATTGATATTACCGAGAAAATTACTGGATACGTGATCCAAAGATTATTTTCTAACTAGCCTACCTTGTCTTCTCTTCATGGGGATAGATATGGAATGGAATTGAACCAAAATTAGGGTTAGGGTTAGGATTAGAATTTTGGAAATGAATTGAAATTAGGAGTAAAACTACTGTTTGGGTTTTAATTAGACAAATAAACTGAGAATTAGAGAGGATTTTTTATATCTACATTAAAGCATTGGTGATAAAATTGGGCTTGGTGTCAGTAGATCTATTTCTACCCCTCTTAATCCTAGTGTTGGAGGAATAATATTGGTTGGTCGTAGCTCTCTCCATGCTTCAGCTACTTTTGAATATAGAACATGCACATGTGTTTTTTCTTTCAGCGCCAATCATGGTGGTTGGTAAAAGACGATATTGTCGAAATTCGCATTTGTGTTATATGTACTCGATAAATGGATCCATGTCAATTCTTGTATGCGAAATTTTCTGAAAATAACTCGTTAAGGTGTTCCATAACAACTCATATGGCACTCTCTCAAGAAATTTAGTCTAACTACTAAAGTGAAGATGATGAGATACCATATTGTCCTCTTTTTTACAGCATAGTCAATGAGAACTCAATATATTTTGTATGAATGCGTTGTAAGATCTATGTTTTAAAAAGCATCTATATTTATGACGGTGTGATTACAATTAACAGATCTTATTAACCTTGATGTTGTGGCCTGCAGGTGACTAGAATCAGATTATAGGTGCCAATCAACTCTTTTGCTCATTGTCTCCAAGAGCTGTACATATTTAACAACTTTATCAATGTTTGAAATTGGTGTAAGAAAGGACATGATTTAATAGGTTATCTAAGTTCTTGGTGAAGATCTTTCTCCCTTCTGCGGGTTGGAGGAAAATGAAATTAATGAACTGATAGCGAATATCGATCAACAAAAAATGTATTCGAGCAGTTCATTCTGTTTCTTATATAATTGAACTATGTACTTTGCTATTGTGCATGTCAATCCACATTATGCGTAGCATGCTCAAGATCATAAAGTACTTGCATTGAAGAGTGCACTGAATGTGATCTTTATCATTATTGACCATACATGTAAAAGAACTTTGTTACCTCTTACTCTACTAGCAATAGAAATATCAAAGTACATAATTCAGTCCTTATTTAAAAAAGAACGAACTGCTCAAATACATTTTTGTGCATAGATATTCTCTGTCAGTGCACTAATTTCATTTTGCTCTCACTTGGACAACGGGCAAAGAGTTTAACCAAGAACTTGGATAACCTATTAAATCGAATCCTTTCTTTCTCCAGTTTCAACTCACTGTTCGAGTTACTAAATATGTATAGAATTTGGAGAAAATAAGCAAAAGAGTTTATTGTTACCTATAATTTGATTCTAGTAACCTTCAAGCCACAATATCAAGGTTGATAATCAGATTTGTTAACTATAATTGCACTGTCATATATCTAGGTGTCTTAAAATAGAGCTCTAACAACACAATCATACAAAATATATTATAGTTATTATTGAGTGTGTTGTAACAAAGAAAACAACGCAGTATCTCATTATCTTCACTTTAGTAGTAAGACTAAATTTCTTGAGAGAGTTCAGAATGAGTTCTTGTAGAACTCATTAACGAGTTATTTCAGAAAAAGTGCACATACAAAAAATTGAAATTGATGTGTTTATTAAGTACAAGTAACATCAACAAAAATTTCTTCAATATCGTCTTTTAGCAATCATCGCGATTTGAGCTAAAACACAAAGCACATGTACCTGTGATATCTTCAAAAGTAGTTGAAGCATGGATAGAGGTACCATAAGCCAATATTATTCCTCCAACACTAGGATTTAGAGGGGTAGAAATACAGCCTGTGACACCAACCCCATTTTTAACATAAATGCTTAAATTTAGATTGACAAAATTCCTCTCCATTTTCCAATTCATTTGCCTAATTCAAACCCGAGTTTTACTCACAATTTCAAGTCACTGTCGAAATTCTAATCCTAACCCTGATTCTGGTTCAATTCCTAAACAATTCCATCCCTTCTCTATCCCCATGAAGAGAAGACAGGGTAGGCTAGATAGTAAAGAGTCTTTGGATTAGGTATCCTATGGTTTTCTCGATAATATCAATGAATAATAGGCTTCATTGGTTTCTTCATCTTCTTCATTTAAAGTTAGCAAAACTCCAATGAAAAGTTTAGATTTTTCTCATGGAAATGTTGATTTTAAAGTTGTTAGAAGTAAGAATTCAATAATGAGGGTTATTTCTGATGAGATTATTTGTTTAAATAAAGAGGCAAGTTATGAGGCTTTAGTAGTTTGATGGATGAGTTTGTGTGTGACTTATGAATATATGAGCAAAGAGAAGTTAGGTTTGTTAGTTTAGTTGGAAAGATAGAACAATGTAATTATATTTCAATAACAAATCACATTATTAAGAAAATGGCGTGAAAACATGTCTATTTGGGTGAAGAAGGACATGTTTGGTTATGTTATACCTAAACGGTGTAGTGGGTTTCTGGTTTCTTCCTATATCTATTTGTTATAATACAAATATATTATTTTTTTGATGGGCTTGGCAATCAAGAACATAATATAGTTGAGCCAAGTAAAGGTAGAGCGATTTTTATCAGGGTAAGTTTTTCTGGGTTGGCGACTGCAAGGCAACTGGTGTTATTTGGGTTTAAGGTTATAGTTTTTGTAACACCTTTCATTTGAGAAGATGGAAAATGCTACTTTCCAAGATCTCCTGTCCAAAAGAGAAGGAGCAATGGACAGAATGTATGTCAGACCACGTACCGTCAGTGGAGTCCTTTTGTTGAGTCTCAGCATTAGGGGAATTTCAGGATCAAAAGATAAGACCTAGAGTCGTGGTCCGGGGTCTACTGATGGACCAACAAACCATAGGTGGGGTCCAGTAATTAGGATCCAAGACTAAATGGTATTTGATCCAACCTATGGCCTACCAGTATGGTCCATGTTTTGACCTACGAGCAATGGGTATGGCCGTAGGTAAGGATCAACCATTTTTTTAGAGGGAAATGGTTGTTGGTTAAACTTCAAAAGTTCATATGTTTTAGCACAACATGAGTTAGGTAGCCCATGTCATATCAAATTAAAGATTATTTAATCCTCTTTTCAATGCCACCATGTTTGCCAATATTCAAGCTCAGAGTAAAAGGTTATGTGCATTTTAGCGAAACCCTATAACGAAGGCTACAAACCACGATCAAGTTGACATGTAGTTGTTCAAACGATCGCCCATCAGTCCACTCGTGAGTGGCACTTCGCTAGAATTAAGTTAGGGTCATTTTTGTCCTTTCCCTAGGCGATGGAGGGACTTAAACTACGTCCTTTGATGCCTAAACTACGTCATTTTACTCGCTCAAAGCCTAATAACCTAGTTTTACATAACCACAAACGTCATTCTTTAATAATCATCCACATTAGAATGAAAAATAGAGAAGAGGCACCAACTTCTTTAAAGAACAATAAGTAGTGTTCTTTAAAGTTCTGCCCCAAAATTCGAAGGATTTTTCCATAGATTTCGCCATCGGTTTTGTAGGATTTCACTTCTGGGTTCCTTTAATTCACTAGATCCCTAGAATTTAGTCAGTTTCTTGATTCCACATAACTTGCTTATACATAGGCTTTGCAAAATCTTAGGAATTATGGTGATTTCAACTTCTATAATATGCATAATCTAAATAACATATTTTCTTGGAAACTTAGCTTAATTTTTGTATAAAACATAGAACCCCTAGTTTATATAAATTCTTTTATTTCACGAATTATATTTCTGAGGCCAGTTAAATAGAAAAGATCATGCTCTAGATTTTAAATGTCACATTCTCCGTATATAATATTGCATACATAATTAGCATGTAATTTGAGTTATTTAGTATTTTAGCTCATTTTAGCTTCGTATGTAATCAGTTGGGGTAGACTTAGCACCGAGTTGGACCAGGGTTCAAGGTACCCTCCTAGTCCAAGAACTATGTGCTAGCATATATTTATAAGTCCCTTTGTTATGCATCTGTATTAGTAATAACACCATAGTCATTCATTTATACCCCCGGAAAGGTATATTGGCTCTCTCGATGAGGCGTATATATCAAACTTTACATTTAGCTCACATGTATTATGTTAGTTAATAGTAGCTCCCACGACTAGAATCTTAGTGCATTGACCAGGTTTTTCAGGATTTACTTCAATAATCGATTCAGCATCTTATCTTCATGATTAGTACTTGGTCATTGCATTAAGTTAGTTTTTCCGTTATCTTTTAATATGTATATCTTTCATCAAATTACGTCATTGCTCAGTTATGTATTGTTCAACTTATATATCTTTTATTCAACTTACTATCTATATCTTGCATGTTCAATATATTCCAAGTATTGAAACATACTTTGTGCTACATGGCACTCAGCAACCAGATCATGCTTCAATAGATTCTCGATCAGACTTCAGCGACTTTTGTGTCGTGTCCTCATACTTTGAGGGCAATAGACCTGATTTCCATTTTAGTCTTTATTTCTAGTTTTCAATTTTGTTTGAGTTAGTCGGAGGCAAGTCTAGCAACTAAATTGAATTGAGGTTTTCTATATATGGTAATAGGTTCATCTTGAGTTATTAAGTGGTTGTCAGTTATTACTTTAACTCCTAGTATGTTTTATATATTCAGACTAGTGGGGGTTTTCCACATTTTAGATATCCACTATTTTAGCTTTCTCATAGTATATGTTTTACTAATTTATTATTACTAAGCTTGATCTATGTCAGACTAAAGGTTAACTTGGGATCACTCATAATCCTTTGTCCTATGTTACGTTTAGAGGGTTAGCCTTGGGACGTGACAAACTTGATATAAGAGCATTAGGTTTATGATTCCTATGGCGTCTGAAAGTCGCACTAAGGATAATCCCTTCTATGACTGTGAAGTGTGCAAGATCTATGAGGGAGAGGTTATGAAGTATTTTAAGAAAAATTTCACCTTTTTTTCTACACGTTATGCTAATGCACACAATGCTAACGAAATCCCACCCGTATTGAACCATGAGGTTATGAATGCAAAATTTCGAAATGTGATCCAACTCTTGGTTCAGAGAGTGACTAATTAGGACCGATACCTTTAGTAGAAATCATTTTTCAGTTGCATATTGTTCTTACTTAGTCATTGGATGATTCATGTTATTCAATACAATATTTCATATTCAGAATGTCTAGTTTTTGTGTTTATCATGCATCTCATGAATTCTAAGGTAATGCAAACTACCACTGCATGCTCTCACGTTATTTTGATTGATAATATAGGTTTAAACCCTCAACACTTAGACCACAATTAGTAAGACTTCATATCCACTTAGTATTATTATTGGTGAATCCTCATCTTTGGACAATAATACGAATACCTTTTTTATGATACTAGGATCATTTTTCCAAAAATTACCTAGTTGTGGGTTATAGTACCTGTCATCAAGATTCGAGGAATCGGGTTGTGACACTTCTAGATTCTCAGATACCTCCTTTTTATCTTCGGTTAATCATGGACAGCCCAATAAGCACCAATTTATTCTACAAAACTATAAAAAGGGTGAATTTTCATAGTTATTCTAATTCTCAATTATCATTTCTAGATTCTTCTCTTATTTATTTAAGTGATAATTTGTTCTCTAAACTTCATTCATGTTTTGGTAAACTATAGAGTTTCCTTGATTTCTTTTGAAAAGTTTCTAAGTTTTTCTATTATTCTATTCTTCTTTTTTATTTGGTCTTTTATTAAATGATTTTCTTTTTCATTTATTTAGAGTTGAAAAGATAATAACATGCAATGAAGAAGTGACATTTTAACATCAAAGAGAAATTAAATTCAATATATTTATCCCTCTCTATGAAGGACACCGATTATGTGATGGTGAGGCTAATTCTTTCAAAATTTAAGTATGTCATTCAATTTTTCCCCATTTTATTCTTCAATTTCACCTAGCAAGTGTAACTACTTAAGAAAATACTTGTTTATTTCTCCCAACATGAATTTTAAATCATTTTTCATTTATTTATTTTGTTTCTCATTTAATATTAAATCAAATCAACTATAGATATCTTTATGAAACAATTTTATCTTAATCATTATCATATTAAATGTGGAAGTCCATGCTTAAAGTTTAAATAATGAAAATATCCTGGAAAATTGGATGATCATTTCTCCTTTCATTAAAAAAGTAAAATTACATTTAATTAATTGATTAATTTGGACTTAACAAATCAATATGTCTACTATAAATCAGTGTCTTCAACATAAATTAAAAAAAATGGTTGTACTCGATGTTTCTTTTTCATTTTTATATGCAACATTTTGCTTGTTTATATATTCCCTTCTCAACTTGAATTAAATGATGAAAAAAATCACCTCAGAAAAAAAGTGGCTAATAGAATACTAGAGAACTCTTAGAATTTTCAAAAACTAATCAAGAAAATTCTATGCTTTACCAAAACATGAACAATGTTTAGAGAAAAAATTATAACAAAAATTACTGAAGCAACATAGAAGAGAGAGGAATATAGAAAAAAGATAATTTAGAATGTGCACAACTATGTAAAGAGTGAATTTTCTCTAACTTTGTTCCAATTTTCCAATAGCATAAATTTTTCTTGGTTTCTTTTGAAAATTTTCAGAGCTTTCGAGCATTGTATTATCCACTTTTTCTTATCTGATTTATTTCATCATTTAATTCAAGTTTGTAAGGGAATAACTTAGCAACAAAAATGTGGCATATATACACAAGAGAGACACATTGAGTACAATAATTTTTGCTATTTTTGTTGAAGGGAACCAATTTATAGAAGATATATTAATTTGTTACGTCCAAATTAATCAATAAATTAAAGGTAATTTATCTTTTTTATGAAACGAAAAATGAACATTCAAGTTTTTCAAGGATATTTTCGTATTTCTACTTTATACATGGGGCTTCCCAATATAATATAGTATGTTGATGATTAAGATGAGATTGGTTCATACACATATCGATAGATGTTTTCTCTGATATCAAAGTACAGATAAAATAAATATTAGAAAATGATTTGAAATCCATATTGAACTACAAGGATGAAATTCATTTTGATTTTGAGTTCTACTTCTAAAAACTCGTGTTGAGAAACAAAGTATGTGTACACATTTTTATTGTCTACTTGTTATATTTAATTTAGACCTAGTTTGGGTTGTATCCCCTGGTTGTAACATCTACTAGACATATGTTAGGGGGTCAACTTAGTTATTCAAACCCACTAAGGCAATCTAGTAAAATCTTATACTCAACACACCTTTTACTTTTTAACTCACATTCTAGATTAACTCTAGACAAGCATACAAATAAAGAACACACAATCATGTTATGTGAACAAGTACCAACTTTTTATTAAACTCACTTCACAAAGAAGCACAAAAATAATTTATTCCTACAAAATTTGGCCAAAAGACATTCTGCTTAGAATGGTGTGCCTATGCCTTTAAATAGGCTACTACGCCCCGTTACATGCTAGGTGCCTACCTATGAATCGACTTTACAATCCCAATTGATAATCCAAATTTAAAATTCAAACTATAAGTCTTATCTACAATTTTAAAAAGTCTTGAACGGCTAGAAACTGCCAAATTCTACTAATTCCCCACGCATATGCGGGGAACACGCGTGCAACCTTCAAAATTGACACCAAAATCACCTCTAGTAACCCAATGTTGTGCCTGCTCATGTGCCAACCATGTGTGTTTGTCCTGCCTTGCCCAGCTTTCCATTGGGGAAAAATCTTCTCAATCGCTGCTCTTGTTCAACACTTAACTTTTTTAGCGATGACCTTGTCACGATCACAACCTTATCTTTACTTGTATTAGCCTGCCTAACCTTTGTCATGCCTTATCCTCGTCTTATCTCACATGCCTTGGCCTTTCCATCCCTTATCATGTCTTAGCCACACCTTATCGTACATGCCTTAGTCATGCCACTGTAAGGTCATCTTTTATTTGAACTTAACCTTGACTAAGTCATTGGTCCTTGACTAGGTTCATAATGTAAAACTGTAACATTTCACGACTAGAAAGAACTACAAAGGAGTTCTAAAATCTGGGAATACTCTTTTTTGGAAAGTAAAAGGAAATCTAGAAATTTTAAAGTTAACATTAAGTTTTTGGTAAACTTCATTCGGCCATATCTCATAGCTCTAGATGAGTTAGGTGCAGTTCCAGATATAGTTGGAAAGCCCTTAGAAGTATATTTCCAACGCCTCCAAGTTTATGTGATTCCAAGTTTGTATGAGTGAGTTATTACCTTTAGAAGTTGGGAGGTTCCAATAAAGAAAGTTCAAATTCTGATTTTAAGGGGTAGTTTGGTCATTTCCTTGCCCTATTAATTTATTTCGTTTTCGGTAATTAAGTTAGGGTTATAAGTTGAACTAGATTATTACACTTTTACCAAAAGAAATAGGGATTTGAGAGAAGAGGAGAAATGAGGAGAAAGGAGAAGAGCGTTTAAGATTCGCCAAGATCGTCGGAGTAACTTCCAAAGACCTCTTTTCTCCTCTTCTTGAAAAGACCTAATTCTTTTGGTAAAAGTCTAAACTGATCTAGTTAAACTTATACCCCTAACTTAATTACCAAAAGCACGTAATTAATTAATAGGGAAAAGAAAAGACCAAACTACCCCTAAAATCTGTATTTGGACTTCCCTTATTCCAACAACCCAACTTCGAACGGTCATAACTCACTCATACGAACTCGGAATCGTGTAAACTTGGCGGTGTTAGAAAGATCATTCCAAGAGATTTCCAACTATATCTTTAACTAAAGCTAACTCTTCATAAGATAGGAGTTAAGGCCATATCAAGTTGACCAAAAACTCACTTTTAACTTAAAAAGTTCTACATTTCCTTATACATTCCAAAAACAAAGTATTTCAAGTTTTTTTATCTCCTTTTTAGTTGTTTCTAGTTGCTAGATGTTAGAAAACCCTAGCCAAGACCTAGCCATTCAAACTTTCATGTTGAGGGATTAAAATTTTTTCTTCCAAATGCAACAGGATATATGTTCTGCAGCAACTCACCACTAACAACATAATCTAAAGCATTAGTTTCTCTCGAAAGGAAGATCAATGTTCTGGAACTTCAGTATTCGATCAGAAGAAATGGACTACTCCAGTGAATTGGAAGCCTTTTCTCTTGCCTCTGACCTGCCCATTCACCTTCTTTCTAGCAAATATTTCAATGGGAAGCCCTTTTGGAATAGTGCACTATGAACTTTCTTTCATAATTTGCAAGTCCTAAGAACGACCTTAGTTTCTTTACTCCACTAGGTTCCTTCCATTAAACAATTGCCTACACTTTCTAGGATTCATGCGCACTTGGTTTTTCCTTACCAAATGACCTAGGAATTTTACCGCATGACTAGCAGACTCATTTTCTTCTATCTTGACATAGAGTTGGTATTATATAAGTCGTTGCAGAACCTTTCTAAAATGAAACAAATGTTCGTCTACAGTCAAACTATATATGAATGTCATCTAAGTAGACTACTACAAATTCATCAATGTACTCGTAAAGAATGTTTTTCAATAAATTATAAAAGGTAGTCGGGTCATTAGTCAGCCCAAACAGCATTACAAGGGATTTGTAACTACCATATCTAGTTACACAGGAGGTCTTTGGGGCTTCACCCACGGCTATGTGCACTTGCCAATAGCCAGACCTCAAGTCTAACTTAGAAAGGAAACTAGCCTTAGATAGCCTATCTAGAAAGTCTTGGATCAGCAGCACCGAGTATTTATTCTTCACATAATACTTGTTCAATGCCCTATAATTCACGCATATTCAGAGGGTTCCATATTGCTTCTTCCAAAACAGAATAGATACACCAAACGGATCCTTATAAGGCTGAATCATCGCTGCATTAAGAAACTCATACAGTTTCTTCCGAAGTTAAGCTAATTCTAGTAGCGATATGCGATAAGGAGGGTGTGTCGGTGGAACTGATCTAGGAATTAGTTCAATCGTGTGATAAATTCCCATCTTGGAGCCAACTCTCTTGGTAGTTCAGGTGGCATTACATCCTTGTACTCCATCAATAATTTAGCAACATCATCCAGAATTTCTACATGTACATCCGACTTTATGTTATTTAAGGCAGCAAGGTAAGCACACTCACACTTTTTTAATCCCTTATAAAAGTAGTTGATGAAAGAAATGGAGCAAGTGCAGCGGTGTACTTACTTCCCTCAGCTTATGGTTAGATTCACTTTACGAACCCAGGTCTTTCTCTCTGGCAGACCTTGGGACTTCAGGCTGCACAAATCATTTTGTGTCCACCCATGCATTCCAGAAATAAAATTATACAACTTATATTCATCAAACATATTTTGAATATCGAACAGCATCAACTTGAATTCCTTCACAGATTTCCAAATGGGTCCCACTTGCTTCAAATGCTTCACCTTGTCCCTAGCAATCCAAGAATAGTTACTAGGAAGGAGTTTTTCTCAAAATGCATCACTCAAATTCTCCCACGTATCAACTTTGTGTTGATTTTCACTTTCATCATAATTTTCACTTTTGTCATACACATTCTTTGTCCGCTACTATAAAATTGCATCCCAACAAAAGTAATGGACAACAACGGTCAACTTCTCTGCCTCAGGAGTATGGGCAGTAGCAAAATAATGTTCCAAGTCCCACATAAAGATTTCAAAATACTTGGCCCCACGAACACCATCAAATGACATTTGCTCAAGGACCTAAATTTTAGAGTCCTCCCCACGAATGGGATTAGTGCAAGAACCTAATGCAATAAAGCAGTTTCGGTTTTATGATCTTCGTTGTTCTTCATCAAACCATCAATTTGCAGTGTTGCTACTTCATGGAATTTGGCATTCTCTGCCAATTGTTCCACAACATCTACACAATTTAGGCCTAACTCGCCTTGGAATGTTTCAAATTCATGTTTGTTTCACAAAATCTTCATGAATAGATCCACTAGATTTGGGTCATTCAATCACTCATTCGTCATCCTAACTAATGCCTCAATCCTACGTGAATGATCTTGTAACAACCCTAAAATGTCTATGCTAAGTAATGCTTAATGTATCTAGATTGTCTACGATTACACCGGGTTAACACAGATTGATGTGCGTAGAACCAGACCTCTGAACCCTTGCAACAGCCAAGCCAACAAACTTGGTGAGTTAGTTGAGCTAGTAAAGGTTGGGTCCAGTCATGTAGGGCAGTTGAATATGAAGATCTACCCGGATGAGTCTTAACTTAACTTAAAAAGGGGTAATCTTAAGTTTGGAGGTTCTAGGAAAAATATTCTTTTTCAAGGCTAAGGGTAGTATTGTAATTACCCTAAATTATTTAATTAATTAATATGGTGGAGGAGCAATTTGGATAGAAAGGGCCGAAATTGGCCCTTTAAGCAAAATCTTGCTCCACCTGCGTTCGAGCCTTGGTGGAAGCAATGATTTAATTAATTTATCGTATTTAGTGAATTAGTTAAATTAATCAATAGTTAATTTGATGATTTAATTAAAGGAAAATCAGATTTTTAACAAAATAATAATAATAATAAATAATGAGGAGTCCTAGTTTGACTAAGTCTCCATCTAACTCTTCTAATACTAATCCTCTCATTCTCACGTTTTTCATTATCAAAAGAACTGAAAATAACATTTGTTAAATCTTGAAGAACTTACACACAAAAACTCAAACGAAAAAGCTAAGCTGAAAAAGAAAATCAACAACATTCTTCCCGACAGATTGGATTTTGGATTCTGGTGGTGAGGCAGTGGTGTCATGGGAATAGGCAACATTGAAACAAGTATTGAAAGACATTAAGGTATGATTTTTCTTCTCTCTTGGTCCCTTTCCCAAGAGATCCCTAAGTTTAGTTTAAATTCCAATCGATAAACTAAGATTGTCCATCTCGCATACCCCTGTCATTAGATCCTTTTAAGGAGTCAAAGTATTCGTTGGTATGTCTTCTGGTAGATGATTTTAGGGCTGGTTGTGATTTCAAGTTCGAATGTGTATTCGAAAATTATGTAAAGAATGAAATATGTGTTCGCGGAAAGTGTATTAAGTTAACTCTTTGTGCATGTGTGTGCCGTGAATTAAATATGTTTTGCTGCCTGGAATTTACATGTTAAAATGTTGTATTTTACGTGTACAAATATGTTAAAAGTGTGATGTTCATATAATTTTCATATTGCTGAATAAATGTCACACGAAATACTTCAAGAACCACCATAGAAAATGAGAGAAAAACGAATTGAAAGAGGAAAATGAAAGGAAAAATAAATGTGGTGAGTGGGAATTGAACCCACAAACTCTTAAATAGATGAGAGAGTTAGGAGAAAAATAAAGGAGAAAAATGAAATGAGGTGAGTGAGGATTGAACCCACAACCTCTTGAATAGATGAGAGAGTTAGGAGAAAAATAAATGTGAAGAGTGGGGATTGAACCCACAACCCCTTGAATAGGTGAGAAAGTTAAGAGATAAATTAAGAGAAAAAGAATGAGATTGTGGGGGATTGATCCCCTAACCTCCTTGCCTTAAAATGAAAAAGAGAAGAGTAAAAGAAAGGAAATATTATGGGAGTGATGGGGATCGACCTAGGCTCCCCCAAATCTTAAAAATGCATGTACCAAGTTTAATATAATATTAAGTGTCACAAGGGATTGTAAATCGGGTTCTCTTGCCCAATTTTGTATTGACACATAAGTCATACGTGAATAAATAAATAATAAATGCTGCCTCTAAGGATCGAAATAAAGATCTTGGAACACCAACAAGAAGCATAAGTCTTGTACCACATAATCTTACGTAAGAATGATTCATTTAAACGAATTATGAATGAAGCCTCATGGCTTGTACGTATGGATCCATAAGTCCAGCGTACGTTTAAAAGTAAGTGAACCTAAGATGTATGTAATGAAATGATGTGAACCTAGGAGGGTTAAGTAAGAGTGTGAAACATACTAAAAGGCCAAGTGCATTGGCATATGATGAAATGAACATTCACGTAAGGGGAGTGTAGAATGATGTAAAGTCAAATCTCAAGCATACTCCAAAAGAAAGTGTTAAGAATGAATTCATAGTTAATATGTAAAGAAAAGAGTGACTACATGACTATAGGCTAGTGCAAGTGAGATAAGTTGCATCTACGCCTAAAAATCAGTGTCACTAAATGAAATTTCTAAGAGAGTATATATATACTAAACGATGAATAAGCAAAGAAAGAGTGGCTACATGAGGATAGGCTAGTACAAGTGAGACAAGTTGTATCTACGCCTAGAATCAATGTCCCTCAATGTAAACTCCAAGAGAGCATATGTATGTTATACGATGAACAAATAATGAAAGGTGAGTAAAGATGAAACGAAAAGATGTTAAGAGAGAACAGGGTGGCACCATAATATGAGGCTAGTGCAAGTGAGACAAGCTGTACCTACGCCTATATAAGGTCACCAAAAGTACTCACCTCAGAGAGTGTTGAATATTAAGAGACAAGTCTCAATCACACTCTATATGTAAGTGTAAGGACAATTCACACTTAATACGTAATGATAAGATGAGAAATCATCTAATGAGCTATGATTCCTCACGATAGAAGCCAACTCCTATGATGTATGAGATGAATGTAATGAAACTTTATACTAAGCACCGATTGGCTAGCTATGAGTCACAATTCCTTCTTTCGGGGAGGTAGAGGTTATTGTAATTCTAATGAGATGAGATTGTCCTTCCAGACAGGTATGGGTCTCCTTATATCTCCTAGTCTTTGAACCTATACTGCCAATATAGGGTTCTAGAAGGGTTCGACTCCCTATATACGCTACCATACTTTTGTTCACTTTGGCCAGTGATTGCACCTTTTTCAGTGTAGGGTTAAACACTGGATTTCATGATGCTCACATGATCTATGTCGGCTAAGGTTAATGTTCCCAAAAAAAGAATGAGTTCAGCCTCAAGTAATTCACATAATGAAATGAATGATACCAAAGGTGTTAGGATAGGATAATCAAGAGGTGATCTAGACTTAAGTAATGACACTAGGTCATTCTTGGTCATTGCACATCGAACCCGATGAAATCTTAAACTACATCCTAGGTATGGCTGGTGTTTACACTAGCTTACGAACGAATGAAAATGAAGTACGTATGAATGAATGGAGCATACTCTATGTTTGCTAAAGAAGGCTCCCTAGTTGAGGTACCATATGTTGAGCCCTCATTTTTGGAAGTTCTAAGATCAAGTCCATGATTCCAAGGTATCATGGCATATGGATGAATGATAAGAAATATGTTATGTGTTGTGTGCAATATGTTACGTATGATGATGCATGTTACTCTCATAGCATGACTTTCCTAATCCAATTTTGGTAAGTCCACTGACTTGACTTTCCTTAATTCGTATCGTTAGGAGAGAGCTCTTATTAATCATGCATGTCATTGGTGTGTGCTTTCCTATACCCATACTTATTACAAGTGTGTACTAATCCCATACAACTCTCAAACTTGAGGTGCAGGTGCAGTTGGATGCTAGAACTTACGAATCAACGCTTAAGTTATCCGGACGTGGAGCTTTCATCTTGATTTGGTAGGCTCTCATGCTTTCGAGGATGCTTACTATTTTATTCTATCATTAGACGTAGACATTAGCTAGTGGAGTATGTTCCACTAGTGTTTCTTTCCTAGTTATTTTCGGATATTGCATTGGTGCTATTTTGGAAACTCTATATTTTATACACATATTGACTGTCTTTCAATTGATTATCTTGTTTAATGATGGTTATTGTGAACGCTTACGAGTTTATATAGATAGTGTTATGCGAGTTCAATGTTTCTCACTATGAAGTCTAAGTAAACAAAAAGTTCAAATTTTTCGCTTAAATTAACCTAGATGATGTAACGATGACGTATGTAGGCTTTTCTGCGACCTCTGAAAGGTCAACGACGTCGATTGCGGCTAGGGTCTAGACTCCGATCATGACATCTCTAATAGTTCTAATTTTGTCAGCATTTTTGTAACCTTGATACAAGTTGTTAAAGGGATAAATTAAGTCGATCGAACCCACTAAGGCAGCCTAAACACATAGACTCGACACACCTTTTAACTTTTAACTAATGCTCTAGATTAACTCTAGAAAGCATACAAAAATAGAACACACAACCACGTCATAAGAACAAGTCCCAACTTTGTATTAAATTCATGCCACAATAATGCACATAAATAGTTTAACCTTACAAAATTCGACAAATACACATTTTCCCTAAGACTGGTCTGCCTATGCCTGTAAATAGGCTACTACACCCAGTCACATGCCAAAAACATGGACACAAATTCCATTAACAACCCCAATAGATCAGACAAATTTGAAATTCAAACTGCAAGTCTTACCTACAAGGTTGACAAGTCTCCAATGGCTAAAAAATGGAAAATTAGCCAAACTGCCCATGCATGTGCGAGACACACGCGAGCAGCCTTCAGCCTTTAGACAAAAATTACCCTTCAGATGCCCAATATCACTCCTTGTCATGTGCCAGCCATGTGAGCTTGTCCTGCCTCACCCAGCATTCCATTGGAGTGAAATCTTCTCAACTGCTGCTCTTGGCCATGGCTTAGCCTTCTACTTTTTTAGCCATGACCTTCTCATGATCAAAGCCTTTCCTTTCCTTGCCTTAGCCTGCCCATTCACTTGTCATGCCTTAGCCATATGTTGCCTCACATGTCTTAGATTTTCCAGCCCTTGTCATGGCTTAGCCACGTTCTGTCTTGCATTCCTTAGTCACGCCACTGTCAAGGTCTTTTTTAATTTGAATTTTACATTTACTGAAGTCATTTGGCATTGATTAGGTTCTTCTTGTAAATCCCTAGACATCCCCAAAACGTTTGAACCATCACACCCAAGGTTCTAATACATCTTTCCTTTTTTATTTCCTTGTTTTTGGGTAGCACATGAATTCTTGGTCCTAACTTTTAATTAACATACATATTTTGTTATGGTTGTATTTTAATATCTATTTCTTATTTGTCATTCAGTAATTATTTACACATGTTTTAAGGAATATAAATGTCCAGGTTAGTTAAAGAAGATTGGAAAAAAATACGAGGGGCAACGGCCTTGTTATCCGTTCTTTCCGATTATAGCTAGTATGGACGTCAACTAACAAACTGACACTATGAGGGAAAATTCTCGGGCAATTTAAGAGCACTGTCGCGGTCAGTTCCCTATGGACTTCCTCCGATAGTTTTTTAATTTTCAATTTCTATATGTGTATCCTATCAGTTCCAAGTGCCATTTAGAAATACAATCCTAGAATCACACCATAGTCTTGAAATAACCCAGACTCTTCCCAAACCTTGTACAAGACAAACTTTGCACATATATAAAACATCAGCCACTAACAACTCTCAAAAGCTTATTTTAAAAACTCCACAATACTCTTAATCAATAATAAATTATTTATTTCCGTTAATCATCCTACACGTCAACTAAGGTTCTGGCTATTTCCAATTTCACTTTAACACATATTTCCACATTTTTTGCATATTATTTGGTAGGAATCCAGACACCTAATGACAATCATACAATTGTCATCACTAAATTCAAATTAGGTTCATTACATTCTACTTCGCGTTATAATGTAAACATGACGAACCGCTAAATGTGTATTCATCGCAACTTACCATGACCCATAGAAAGGCGATTACCAATTTGGAACTGCTCCGTTATTCCAATCTTTGCTTGCTTATATTCCCTCATCATATGACAAGATCCATCTAGTTTAATTTTTTTGCAGATTTCTAATTGGGATTCTGATTAAATCAATTCGGACTCAACCCTTTCACAAGCACTAACAATAGGAGAGTGAAGAATATTAAGGACTTTTTACAATTCATCATATCCCATCGTAATGATTAGATTGATGTTCAATGTGTGCACCAATTTTTATTCTCTCTATCTTGATTTTTTTCCGGTTATACACTAGGAGACTGGTAAACTTGGGTTTTTGATTATCACGACCCAAACCATACGCTGACCCGTTGCAACTACCCTACTTGAATACCTAGAAGGAGAATCCTTACCCTCCACAATAGAGCTAAATTGTCGCTGGAAGGAAATAAAATATTTAAGCAGCCCCCCCCTATAAAATAATAGAAATTCTTCAAATTATAAGTACTTTCCTTAGAAATGAGTCATGCGCGCTCCTTAAGAAGATACTAACTAGGACAATTGCTTCGGTAGAGAATACTAGTTTAAAAAATTATCATCTAGAATATACGCTCCCAGTATGAAGGAAGAGGGGTAGAATTTGTAGGGTATAATCATTGTCTTAACCTAAGAAACATCAGAGATCATCAACTAGACCTACGCAGGGTTAATGATACTGCCCTAATGGCATAGAAAGAATAGTATACTACTATTCCGTACCACATGTACTAGTATGGCTCATCCATCTTTACAAACATCTACCTCATATATATCGAGAGTCAAAACAAGTAAGAAAATCGAAACTTGCAAGCAGATAAAAATTAAGAATTTGATTCCTTGTTCATCATCCAGCCTACTCACACGTAATACCACCCTTTAAACTTCATATGTTGTCTATAAGTTGTTCATCCCACCGTTTTCCTCCCGCTGACCGCCAACTCAATCACTTAAGACCTATTCCCATCCCCCCTCATACTCAGATGAACAGGTCTTTACCGCTCTATAACATAGATACTTTCCAAACAACTCTTCTACATCCACAAGAATTCCTCATATTTTCTTTCAATGTATCCAAGTCCCTATTAACTCTGTTAACCGACATACTACTCATTCACCTCATCTCTCACGCAACACCCTAGCTCTAGACTAGTTTACAAGTATGCCAACTTATAAGACTTTTACTAAACATCCTTGACTCAAATTTCCCTATAAATATTATCGCTCCTTGACCCCCTAGACTGACAAAACAATTCCAATTATTGAATAAAGAAATCTACCAGTCAACATCCTAACTAACAACAACCCGAAGACCTTTCCAAAACTAACAATCATGTATCTCTGAATACATCACCATGACCCTATTGATAGTAACGGCGCAACCACCAAGGAATTCCTCAAGAACACATCTATTCATGTTCAACCTATAGGGAGTGCATGGTCTACCACACGAACAATCACGATATCTAAACACAAATTCCTATCACACTCATGCACTAACATGAGTCACAGAATTAAGTAAAATGGTTTGTCTCTCGTCAAACCTACATAAAATAGGCAATGTTACCAGGTTTTGTACCCGATCCAGCCAAGAGTAATTTGTACACACAGGGTGGTACCTAAGAGGGAATTTATACTAATGGGTTCCTACCTGGAATTTGTTGATAATTAATAATTTCGCTATGAAGTCTCTTTTCTAAGTGTTATTAGCTTTTTTGGCTCGTTCTATTGAAAAGGAAGAGAAAATATGAAGGTTAGTGGAGGTTGTTTTTGTGTGAATCATCTGATGTGATATATGTACTAAGGTACATGGAACATGTGAAGAATTCATAGATGAGGTTGTGAGAATTAACGGAAAACATCAATGTAGAAGGAAGTTTTATTGATGGATGGCCAATAAACGAACATCAAATCAAACTGAAGGGTATGTTTAGATGTATAGGGAAGATGTAAACTACACAACACATGGGCTCCATGTTCTATTGTGACAATAGTATATTTTAATCTGTCTTGTCATAAAATCTCCAATTCTAATGTAGAGATATGACTTGGCTGGTGATAATTTTGATGAAAGGTGGACGATTCAACTTCTGGGGGGTCGCCCACTTTTTCGACTATCTGTGTGGATTTTTCCAAAGGTTTAAACTTAGAGGTGTGTTTTTTGTCATTTTGTGTGTTGTCTTTTAAATTGTTTGTTTTTCCCTAACGCGTAGGACAGAAATGGTCATAATTCATTGGGCATTTATGGGACTATTTTTTATTCATAGATTAGGAATAGAGATTGGTGGCCTGTGTGCTGGCAAACATGGAAAGAGGAATAAGACTAAAGAGAAACAAATTATGAAGTCAAATAATTTTACTTGTTGAGCACATGCGGGTGCGTAACAAGGAATGAAGAGAAATGGTTATACAAGCCTTTGTATCAATATTATAATTATATAAGTGTTAGAACATATCACATCATTTATATAGGGGAATGTACTCAATAAGTTAAATTTAAATAACCTTTGATAAAACTCGAGATGAGGATTTGCAAAATAGATGGCGACAAATAGGTGAAAAGTTATGTGGAAGGAAACATTCAGAGAGTTACGCATCAGAGCATCAATACATAGATATGATCGTAAACAGAAGGGAGACTGGAGCATATATGTTTGATAGTACTATAGGTCATGGGAGTATAAAGATTTAGTGGAATTCAACCATTCAGAATGAACACAGCATTTGTTACAAATCGAGGAAGAACCTACAGCGGAAAGGTCAAGCAAAACTTATACTCCTTAGTGAAATTAACTACAGGCTAAGTAGTTTTTCATGCAGTATCACATTGCGACTACGACATTATAGGCATTATATACGGGGGTTGTGAAGCGTAGTGAAATCAGGTGTAATACTCAGTTACTCAATGTGAGTATGGCAACACGTAAAATTGTATCTGTATAAAGGGGAGGTATGACGCGTGACAAAACATCAATTCAGTCAACATAATGTATAGGGGGAGAATATACGAGTTATGGGAAGGAGGGGTACCGCGAGGAAGAGCACACTGTATAAGCACTATAGCAAAGCTCCACAACCTCTACTTCTGCACGTCTCTTTGTCGTCTCTCCCAAGCTCTCTCGACTCTCTCCTCCCCTAGCAATCTGTCTTTCTATATATACAAATGCCGATGTAATAATCTATCTACAGTGAGATAAGCTATAGTACATTTCCGATGCCCTCTATTAACCCTCGCTCCTTGTAGTGGAAAAGCCTCGCTCCTACCCTCCTCGTAGTATCATGTTCAGACTCTCCTGACTCCTCGTCCCCAATCTGGTTTACCATATAACAAATCAAATGTATAATATACAAATTAATCTAACTAATTATCATATACAATTCACCTCTTCCCACTTCTTTAACGTGGTCGCTTTCCCAGGTGCTCGACTGACGCCTGCCCTCCTGCGCTATAAAACGGAATGGACAGGCACAAAAGACCACGAAATATTACAAATTATTGAACATATTGTTTCCTGGGACATATATGGTAAGGACTAGTGTGAGATAAGGCTTATAGTGAAAGTTCCTATGTAACCGCCTATTTTATATCTGGTAAAGATTGTGTTCGATTGATACCAAAGGTGACTTTCGTAATGGAATTTTTAATGGGAAGTAGTGAAGACAATAAAGAATAGATACAGATAGCGTTTTCTTCTGAGCAACTTGATCGTGTACAATACTGTCAAAAGAGTATAATACCGCGAAACCCTGATAGTTTGTTTTATTTTATATATCAAGAGACTAAACATGTCTGGAAAACGGTCGTTATTCTGACAAATAATAACAAAAATAATAGTAATCATTTATTCTCTAGGTTTAACATGTTACTAACACAAATTCATACAATAATAATTTGCTATCAAAATGAGCGTGGAACACATGCCAGGTCCTTGGAGAAGAATATTTTTTAATTGGCTAAAGGTCTTTTGCGTCCCCTAAAGTTGTCACGCGATATTTCACCTAACAACCGATACAACTAGGAATGTATCTACTTGTAAAACACTTCTACGGTTACAAAACATGAATCTATTCGAATACTTTTTGGTTGACACTGGCCCCCCTGCGATAGTGTGTAATACACCCATTTAAAAAGGCGAGTTAATCCAAATATTTTTTTCGGATGAATCAAAATTAGACATGTCCACATTAGAAGATCACAATTTCTATACAAGAATAGTTAAATCTACACATCATTCTTTCTTTTGTTTACTCATCCCCACATTCTCATTTGACCTCGGCCATCCAGCCTCGACAAACCTATCCTAACATCCTGCATCATCACATTATCGTCATCTTTTCTTTAGACTTATCAGAAACACTAAATTAAAGAAATAAAATTAATCGAGTCAAAATAAATTTGGTGAAATTTCTTTTTCGGAAAGACTAATATAATAATCAATTGTTTTCTTTGACACCGTGCTAAAATACTAAAGTCTAAGAACCCACAGATAGCGATGAATAAAATAATGCACAATCTTGATATATTTTCAGGAACAAAAGTATTGAAATTTGAGAAAAAAAATGCCAATTCGTAGTATGTGGTTTTAGCCAGAGGCCCTCTGCGCATTTTTTCCGCTGAAATAAGGGCAAATTATGAGGAATAACACAAATCGACATATGGATGCAAGTTTGATTGTGACACGAGAGAGAAGCAGAATGCTAAAAGATGCACAAGGGGAAAGGAGAAAAGAAAGAGGGGGGAAAAGGGAAAAAGGAGAAAAGCTCTTTGACACGGTAACGTAACAATATTAACACTATCTTCACTTCAATGTCATCGATCTTCTGCTCTCTCCTCTCACCTCTCACTCCTTTCTCGAACTATGTGCTAACGAATCATAATTATCACAAACTATATATATGGAGAATAATTAGTTATTTGAATGAATCTATGCAAAAATTTGGGACGGTGGGGAGCCGCAGAACCAGAATGGCTTGCCGTTACAGACACTCCACACTTTTTTATTTTCTATCTTTTTTTCTCCACTTCCTATTTTTCCTTCCTTTATCTTTTCGTGCGTCCTCAGTTTGTCCACCTTCCTCCTGCTGTTCCCTCTGTTCATCACCTTATTCTTACTTTCCCTGATTCTTCGTTCCTCTTTCCGTCCTTGCGAGTTATGACACCTACATTTAATAGTTTTTTAGTATTAATTGTACACCAAAAGATATTTGTCTATGAGGTGTATATTTTTTACTAAATAAAAAAAGTTCCCTAAAGGACCCAAAACGAACGCTAACGCACATGGAGAGTGTTGAACATGGAAGTGATGGTGGGTCATTTGCAGGGTCATAATCTTTAATGTGGCGTACGTCAGGGGTCGGGGGTGAGATGTAATTATAGGCACATTAGGGAGTGGGGTTGAGTAGTATGACATCTGAATTCATTTCATATATAACCATTAAATAAGAGAACCATTTCAAGTTAAGGGGCGAACTTAGAAAGATAGGGAAATATTTAGTAAGTTAATCTACAAAATCGGACCACATATTTCAGCGTTGGGTTGGTATAGTGTGCGGTCCGCTGGGGGAGAAAAATACCTTCAAAACAAAAGAATGAACACCATACCTTTCATTTGGGTATAGTGATTGGTTTTAAGAGAACAAATGACATCATTGATCGTTTATGTAGCTAACAGAGACTTTCACCAGTGCCATTATATTAAAGGTGACACTCGACACAGATAAATAGAACTCGAGGGGTGTGGGTGTTTGTACATATTGTGACATAAACGTGATTATAATTTAAGGTGACCAGAGATGCATCACAAAAGTCTTCCTTTATTTTCTTACACTTCGTGCCAAGTCAAACTGTGGTAACCATGTTGTTTTGGTGTGATAAACGGAGTAGACCATAGGTATTATGAAGAGATAGGTAATATAATATAGGGATACATAAGGAGGGGTGTTTATGTGAGTGGATAGTAAATTGCAAATCTGTAGTCCAAACTAGGGTCGAATTAAAAAATCAAAAAGGGAGAGTCATAACAGCAACACAAGTCGGGGGGACGGAGCAATTTTGATGTAGATAAGATTTAAAACATTATGTGCAACACAAAAACTGATATAATCAAAAAAGTAAATAAAGAAAATAGTCCTAAACAATGAAAAAAAGTCGTAATCAAATCTTATTGTGTCATTATTGAAACAACGGCAATATGCATCGAAGGTAATCAGTGGTTTCACATATAATTAGAATTTGTTTTCGCAAAAGAATTGTCGCAACATATTAATTCTCTCGTATTGCCTTACTCAGTTAATCTTTTACTCAAATTAAAAAATAGTTCCAATACAATTAATAAGTACCTGTCTTTCGCGACAAGTGACCGCAGACAGGGGGCGGGGGAATAACAGGTTGAAAATTGACACTTGTCTTCACGTCCACACCAACAAAATGAGTCACTCTACATAATTCAGACACGCCATCAATGTGTAGTGTAAAAAATTGTTGGAGGTGATAGGAAAGACGCGGTGCGAAATAGCAGAGTGACCTCAATTAATCATTGTCAAGATGAGATCGAGGATAATCATAAGACATAAAACATACACAGGGATAGACATGCGTGCATGGGGTAAGGATGTGTCACACGAGTGGGTATAAAAGAGGGAAAAGGGAAGAGACAGTAGTAGTGAAACTAAACAATAAAGAGTAATTGAGTGTACGTAAGTTTCGGGCCACAACTTCGCACTTGTACGTGGTTCGGTGATCGATCGCGGGAGAAGATGGTAAAAGAGAAGCGGAAGAAGGGGGGGGTCGGTAGGGGGACTAGGGAGCTACATCAAGTAAATGAAGAAAGTGGTAACTCACATAAGTATGAAGATTTGGGCATCGTACAGCCCGAGGGAGAGAGTGGGTGGGGTCAAACGTTAGACTTGTATGTGACGATATTATATACAACATGGTAATAGTATGGTAGGGGAAAATCAACGGCGGCCGCGTTCAAGAACAAAGGACAGGAAAAGGAGGGGTTTATGATATGATAAAAAGAAGCAAACTTAGCTCTGAACACATTAAGTAAACCAGGATCACATCGTGACAACTGGAAATATTGGGGACATTTGGTAGATCGAGGTCTTGACTAGAAATCCTCAAAAAGGGTGGGAATAAGAGGGACGTAAGTGGTTCCCCACGACAAAAAGAAAGAGGGGCTTGGGGCGAAACATCACCAATACGGTATCAATAAAGAGAGAAAAAATACTACGGAACCAGAAGTCACTCAGGTGAGTGAAATTAGTTACGACCCATGACAGATGGGCAGAAGGGATAAGTTAAGGTGGGATTCGTCTGGAAGGCCGTTGGTAAACAACGGTGGGGCGATGCGAGAGACAATGGGGACGAGTAGATGAAAAGAAGGGGGGGGTGTCACTGCGGGCTGACGCGGTGGGGGGCCGGGCGGTCGATGCTTCTCTACTAATCTTCTCTTAAACTTCATATTAAACATCATATTCGATATTTGGACTACGATGGTAAACTTCGTACCAACCACGACTAGCCTATTAGATAGTGTACAACTAATCTATGTGGATTATTCTTTTCCTATTACTTAACCGCCTTGACGGCAAGTAGCGCAATAGGCGAGTTCTAACGTTGGACATCCCATTGTTTAAAGACTTCTAAGCGAAAGAATAGTAATACATCAAGACCTATTCTAGAAATTGTGTTTATTTTAGATAGATTTTTACCTGTTATTTACCCCACGGTCCCACAACCCTAGTTTATTCGTTTAGTTACGCCATGTCTAATATTATGACCAATCATATTTATAATATAAGATTCATGTCCCTTACTTTTATGAGATGAAGAAATATCCAGAAATTTCATCAAAAAACTCAACAATTGATTACGATACAATATGATCACTACAAAATCAAGATTTCAATACTTAAACAAGAGAACTAAAAATATCCAAAAGTCCTACCACAAATGAGGTTTTCAAACTATTTATAATAATAAACTCTATCCAGGCAAATCAACCCCACAACGCATCTGAATTACGATCCCTGCGACAGACCATCATGGACAGGACAGACCGTCGTGGGCCTCCGTCCTTCCATAACTCTGCATAATTTTCTTGGTGCTTCTTCATCAACTTTCTGTTACCCTCGAACGACAGATATGACGACCGTTGCAAGCACGACATTCCGTCGAGGGTATCTTTCACAACACTTAAGAAACTTCTTGAAATTGGGTACTAAATACTACCTCTAACAACCAGCGAATATGTATGAGGATCAGCATGGCTATGACGGTCGTCATGAGCTTTCGTAGTACCACACTTGGTCCAGACTATGTTCCCCAACGTCCTTTCAGCATCCATTCTTCTCACTAACGGTGCACCTATGGACCGTAACATTCATGAAGGACCATCGTGGGCTCCGTAGGTGCCACTTTTAACAATTTCTGTTCAAATCAATCACTCGTTCTCCTTCGGATAGATTTTTCCTGCAATAAAGAGAAACCTATATCAAATCAATACTACAGGCCTTTAGGACACACACTAAACTTAAGGAAAAGACATTGAAAGTAATCATGAAACCCACGATACATAAACACCCTTAACTTAATTCATGTTGTCCTTAAGTGACGCACGTTTGACTACTACAAAATCTTTGCAATGTGTATAAATCCGTCTATTAATTTTCATAATCATTTTGGGCTATCAATCAATCCTATTATTCCCTTATTATTTCAGGCATTCATACACTATTTAGGATTGAATTATGTGGGATCAGACCATGACACAGACCTTCACCACACTTGACACCTTCTCCTCTTCGATCCCTCACCTAGGGTGCTAATTTTTCGGTCTTGCAACTAGTGTCCTCACTTCAAATAAAATCTCTCATTTTTCACAAATGATTAGTTTGAGTATAAGGATTACTTTCAACAACTCGCTCTCAGAACAACTTCACAACTCTTTATACGATTGCCATAGGCCTTTGGCCCCTTATTTTCACTCCTTAAGTCGCCATATAAACAACTCTGAGGTCACGTAGTATTTCTAAGCTTGTAATCATAGGCTAAGGATCAGGTAGGGTAAATTTTAATGACTTGTTGCCCTCCTTGAATATCAGTTTAAGTGTACAATTCTTTTCATCATATTATTCTGGCCCTTTTTCTTATATTATTTCACTTAATATTTGCCCTTCTTTCTTCTTTTGTGTATGTGACCCTTTCCTTTTCTTGCCTGTATTTTTATATTCTATATACAATATATATATATATAGGCGAGATATATATATATATATATATATATATATAATTTTCACTTTTTTTTCAACTGGTTGTTGAGTCACTTTCTTTGTTCTTTCTTCTTTCTCCCTCTTTGTTCGTTTCAACCCACTTTCCGAAGAATTCCTCATAATAGTCAAACCCTCAACTCAGGCTTGCCAGGAGTCAAGTACACAAACACCAATACCCAAGTTTGTGTAAGGCCACGACAGTTGTTTTCTGCATTAGCCACCCTTAACTTAGGCTTTTGCCACAGTTGAGGTCACTGTCCAAGGAGGGACCATTTCCAACACATTATTTCCCTCAGAAAATATAGTTGGAGTGAAAAGAAAGGTCTATTTTAAGCTCAAAATCTTTGGATAAAAATGGATTAATTTCTTTCGGTTTTTCCTGTTTATTTAGGCTAAAGATTGGCTATATTGAACAGGGCCTTATGATCCTTTCCTATTGTCTATTTACAACTTACTTTTAGCACGATTAACCAGGAAAGTTCTAGCTCAGTAAAAATGTTGGACTATTCAAACTTTCCTCACACTCAGCTCACTTGACAATCTCATTACTCTAACCAGATTATAGACACCGCACCTATTTCGGTCTTAGACTTAGGGTCATGGTGTGGTGTATCTCCTGTCATGCGTAGAGCACACATTTATCAATTGCCTATGGCCTCTCCATGCAGTATTTTCATTACATTAGAAATTCATTTCTAATTTAAACATCATGATTTAGAGTTATAATACATGTAACATGATGATAAGACTGCTGGTTCAACAATAAAATAATCAGTCTCTCGGAGAAAAAGAACACAGCAATAAACCCAAAGATGATCCTGAGTTGGGTTACTCATACCCTCTAGCACTCACTCTCCATTGACCCCACCCCAACAAAAAATATGCAATTGTCACCAATGCCTAAAAGATCCAAAAGTAGGTGAAGCAAACCTGAGGGGGAAAAGCGGTCCGTCGATCAACAGCTGGCGGGTCCGCGGTGTTCGGAACCCACTCCCTCTGTATTCTAGACACGCTCAGTAGTGTCCGCTTAGCTCAACAACACCCTCAGTAGTCCCTCTCTCAACAATCACAACACCATCAGTATACTCCTTCTCTGCCCCCAACTACTCTGGATCTGTTGATACACCCATTTTGACCCAGGGCCACTTCCTCTTCGCCCATCCTCTCAACCCCAAATTATCCCAAGTTTTTTCCTAATTCCAGCCCACCACTTTCACTTAAACCCCCTTCAACCTGACCCAATTAACAACATTTCTCAGTGCCCCAACATCCCAACCCACTACATCAAATCCGGCCCACTCTCCCATTCTTCTATATACCCAACCCAATCCTTTCGACCCCGACCCATTCCCTTTTCCCCTCCTTCTTCCCCCTTCCCATCGTGAATTTCCAGAAAAAGTGCGAACAATTCCCGAACAAGCAATCCAGAAAAAAAACGCAGCTGCAATACAGACCCCAAATGGAAAACCCCTCTCTCGCTCCCGTATCTCTCTCCCACTGCACAGCCCTCTCTCCTCATCCTTCCCTCGTATGCCCTCACGCGACCTCTCTCTCCCACGCGAGCTGCCATGGTTCTTTGGAGCGTTTCCCTTTTCCGCAAATCGTACGAGCGCACCAGGAGCAGTAGCCAGACCCGTCTCCACACAGCCTGGAATCCGTCCTTATGGGGCAGGATTTACGGCCACGTAGCTCGCAAGGATGGTGAAATATCTCTTCCCTCCACCTCTTTCCTCCCGCTCGATCCTCTTTTGAATAAGGTTTTGGATTTTTCCGATTGGAAATGGCCGACTCTTTGGAACCATCATCTCAATTTTCAAAACCCTAAATCGTCTTCCTTATATAAACCCCCCCACCCTAGACTAATGGGTTATAACAATTTGCGTGGATTTTCGAGAATTAAGATTTTTTTGGTTGAAAAAATTTTTTGTTTGTGAAATTTGGGGTGAGAGTTTATCAGCAAGGATCGAAGATTCCTGGAAATTATTCTGTTCGTCTTTTTCTTGTTTCTTTTTTGAGGGCGTAAGGAAGAGATGAACTTTATACATTCACGAGAGAGAGTTTTCAAAGGGTCGGCAAGTGTCAATTCCAGACCCTAAACTTGATTCCTGTTCGAGCTTCTTTTTGCGGTGAAGTCGTCAGCTCGAAGTCGTCCCTTGTTCGCAGTGGCTTCGAAAGGTAATCTCCGACCCTTATACTATCTTCTCGTCTCCTTGCATCTCGTGAAATGGTCTCTGTTGTCGATTACTACTGCTTTGTGAACTGCTGTTGATTCATCTGGTATGAAGTACTGTGACTGGTTTTGGGTTTGTTCTGCTGGCTCGTTTATGGTGTGTTGCATGCTTTTGATGTTGTTTCTTCTCATTTCAGCTTAGTTTATTTGTTTTCCTTCTTTCGCGTTTAGTAGTTATTTTTGTTGTCTAAGTTGCGGCTAGTTTCACTCAGTTTTCTTGTTTTCACGTCGGTCCTCGCCTCTCCGAGGTTCGTTTGCTGTTATAATTCCTGTTGTTAGTATGAATTCATGTTTATATTTGTTCTTGGTCTGCGTTTGGCTAGTCATAGCATGTATCTAATTGGGTATGGTTGTATTATGTCGGTCTCTCGGTTTCCTATGTTCCAGATCCCTTTCAAGTTTGTTTTGTGTTTCACACTGAGAATTGTCTTTTAAGGCAGCCATACATGTCCTTTTGTCAATATAGAATAGGTTTCTTGGTGATGATATTTGCTATGAAAGTGCATGATTATAGAATAGTTGTTGGTGTTTTGTATGTGTTTACGTCACGTGTTTTGTAGTAAGGTTGTAATGGGTGGTATCGCGAGGCTCTTTCTCTGAAATTTCTTTTTCTTCCAAACTCCTTCAAGTATATGTGTTAGGTATTGAAGTCTATTTTACTCCTTTTATACATCACTTTCCACGTCTTTGTTTTATGTATTTAAACTGTTTATAAAAAATTCTGTCGGTTTTCATCATCCTCGTTCTTTCTTTATTTTCATCTTATTATTTGAGGCTTATAGTTTACCGATTGCTTATTCTCCCATGTTTGGATCATTTTCTATTCGAGCCTAGTGTTTTAAATTCATTTAAAAGCATGACATTTAGTGTTTAACTTTCATTGTGTGGTTGCTTGCATGTTAAAAATCCCCTATGTGCTCTCCATGGTTCCGATTGTGTTGTGTTCAAAGCTATCGCAACGTATGTTACACTTGGAGTTTTGTTTCCCTTTTCTCTATTCCTTATGCGCATCATGAACTCCTCTTTGACTTATTGTTCTCAAAGATGTTATTTTATTACAATGTCTGACCGATGTTAGTATTTTCTATCATTTTATCTCCTCTCATAATACTAACCACTCTTATTTTACTTTATGTTTTGCTACAAAATCGGCCCGAGTTCCCAGGAAATCCCTCTCTTGCTTTCGAGAAGAGTCGTAAAGACTTGCACTTTTCTTCATCAAGTCAAATAGCACGACAAATGTGCGCCACTCCAATTCCTTGAAGATTGGAAGAAAATTTCGACGGATTAGAAGACTTCCTTTTTTGTAATTTTTTTTTTTATTTTTGTAGGGCATAATCCCTCTTGTCGTTTTTTATTTTCTTATTTTATTTTGTAGTTTATAGATTAGGAGTACAGGTACAAAACGGGTCAATCCCCGAAAACAGGTGGGTTCCAAACCGGTCCAGGCGAACAGAAATCCGCGCTTGGACCCAAATTCTCTCTCTCCAAAGAGGGGGACTCTTCCTCACCTCCTCTCTCTCTCTCTTTATTACTTGTTTTGTGCGTTTGTTTAAGATTTGCCGTTAGTTTTAGGTTAAAAAACTCCAACCACCCGTCGAAATCCTCTCTACTTTTTCAAGATTAAACTAAATTTAATTGTTTAAAAATATATAGATGTTAAGAAGTTTGAAAAATTTGCTTAGAGTAACAAAGTTTAAAAAGTTCAACTTTTATCGAAATCTTGAAGCTAAATTTCACACAAGTTCGTTTTGATTGAAGGGCTTTAATCTTAATTGAAATTTTTTGGCAAGTTAAAATAATAAATATTTCAAAAACTTTAATTTGCCTAGATAAAATATCTTAAGAAGTTCGATAGGACCTAAAGATTTTCAAAGTTAAAAATAAAATATCATAAGTTTAAATCGTTGGAAAACCGTAGTTAGCGGAGTGTCCTTAGGTGTCCTTAACACCTTCCTAAGACACTAATATGAATCCCGAACCCCCTAAAATGTTTCAAAACATTTTCTGTTTAAGGAAGTTGTTTAGAACCAAGTTTTCTTGATTTTCTTTAAAAATTAGGTGGCGACTCCTAAAGTTTGAAAATATCTTCAAAAATAAACAAACTGTCGTTTCGTCAATCACTTCGTTTCGATAAAACAGAATGGCGACTCGCTGGGGACCCGGCGGATTCCTTAACCTTAAGACTAATTCTATGTGACTAACTGTTTAATTGTTTAAATTTCTTTAGTTTTAGAAGTTGCTTTCATGGCATAAATTCTTCCGCCCAAACGCCAACTAGTTGCATAGAAACTGGAAGTTACGCGCTTAAACCGCGACTTCTCTCAAAATACCCCAAGACTTACTTGGGAGTCTCGAATAAAAGTCGAATGCGGTCATCCGGCCGTTATTCTATGCTCCACCCCGATGTTTGTCCGACATCGGGTAACCGTCTATTTGAAAACAATTCTAGAAAAACTAAGTTAGAGCGAAACCAAAACAAAAATTAGGCATCAGCCTAGGACGACTTAAACCAAGGCTTATTAAGTCCATTTTAGTAGAACACCGCCAAAAATCGCGTCAAAGGTCTTCGACCTCACGACGCAACATCATATATGTGACATTCAAAGTGTATGTGTGAAAAACACAACTTGGGGGTAAGGTCAATCTAACGGGTTTCTGTTTTGCCAGATATGGACCGTTTTCCCCAAATTCGAATCATGTTCATCTCCGGCGCCAACCCCAACGAAACAATGTGGCCCAACGAATAGACGGAGATCATTAGGCGGACTCTCAAACAGTATGTAGGGTCCTTGACCGAGCTAATCAAACATGGACGGTTGGCCAGAGTTGATAGAGGTACTCACGGGGTATTGGGACAGCCCAAAGCATGGTCTTCTGTTTGGGAACGGCGAATCACCACTACAGTAGAAGAAATAAGAGATTGCTCTAGCACTGTGGGCAAGGTCTAGAAAGAAGAGGCCCGAAAGCAAGAATACGTGTTTATCCCCACAAACCTTCCGTTGAGGACATCTCGGATTGGTTGGGCTAAAGAAAGATTTCACATATTGGTGTTCAAGATCCCACATACTGTTCAGGGACTTGTACGTTAGATTTGGACACGCGAGTTTCTCTGCCGCGTATAAATCGGGAATTTAGAAATTCCTACAGAAGTGGAACGAGCTCCGCCCGTTGCTTTTTCATAGCCTTTGTTGGGAACATGGTCTCCCGCACGGCGCCTAGGCCTGAGCTCGAGACACCAGATTCATAACACTCGTGGCAGGACGGCTATTTCAAAAGGTAGGATAGAAGAAAAGAAACGAAATGTTCAAGAACGCCGTAAGGGTGTGGGCTGGGTGCTGCCATGGATGTACCCCGGTCGTAATTGTCGGACTATTCTCGGGGCTTTGGTAAGTGCAAAGCGGGACATCGGTACTTTTCAGGGTGTAAATCTGCCTCCTCCAATGGTGGAATTTGGATGGAGTGTAGAATACTTCTCAGGCCACTTGGAGAACGGTCTTGTACTCTAGAACTGCAACACTCTCGACAACAATAACACCTCAAGGCACCCTGAATGACTTGTTATTCTGGGGCAAACATGAACAATCGGAAAACGAGAGGGAGAGGGGCCCAAATTTTCTCCTGAGTTGAGAGAAAAGGACTCCATGCTGCTTGACCGCTTCATTATCAAATAAGTTTTTGTAGAAGTCGAAGATGTGCCGTGCTTCCTCTCCGGTTTCGAGGAATCCGCCCTTACGCTCCATTCCGAGTCTTGCGACAAGTTTCGGGAGAAACATACGGTGCCTAGAAAGCGTATTATGGTGCTTATGTAATTATGACTTGGGGACGATAGGGTGGACGTAGAATCGCTACAGAGATTCTAGAGAATGGAAGAAACCGCCAGGCGTATGTGGGTAAAAGACACTATCGCTCCTGACCGTGATTCAAACGGCTGGATCGACGAAGTTACAAAGCTGGTTGAAAAGATATATACAAAATATCTCCTTTCAATTCCGGTAGCTTTCAGCAGCTGACAGACAAGCGGCCAAAGCAGTGGCCGAATTGCGAGAGTTAAATGATGAGGCTAAAATGAGGTCTATGCCAAATTCGTAGAGAATCAAGGCGCGTGCACTCGGAGAGGGCAACTCAAGAGATCGATATACTGAAGCAATGTATGACTAGTTCGACAACTGTATCCAGCAGAAAATCGAGAGGATGCGATATGAGAGTCTGGAATACAAAGGTCGTCTAGTGAGAGGCTTTCTGTTGATGCTGAGGTACATGTTCCAACATCACAAAAACCAGAAGGCGACACGGAGCATGGACATCCGGAAGCAACATAGTGGACTCGCCCTGCGCGGGGTTTTTTTTGTTTGTATTCGCATTATTTTAGCCCGCCGTGGGCCTGATATTAATCGCAACTATCTAAATAGCCCCTGCGTGGGTTTTTCTTTTTCTCTTTTCGAACATTTTCTCGTTATTACGTATTAGTTGGGGGGGAATATTTAGTTGGTTTAAATTCACATCTACATCATTCGAATGCCTAGCGCCTACCCTTGGCACAAAAGGGTCCCCATGAGTGATTAGGCCACGATATATGGTATTTAAATGCTTATGTGTGGTACGTTGCTTTGAAATAGGATTCGTAAACCCACCCCTCTTAGCCAAAATTCCAAAGTACACAGAAGTCACTTACAAAAATCCGACATTCCCAAGTCTCAAGTTTCCTCAACGAAAAATTAAAATCATCTCCCATACCATAACCGATACTACTGCCCTATCATTCTCAGGAAAGTTGAATCACAATCACCGCTATGGGACACGGCAAGACGTCCATCGGAGCTCACTGAGGAGAAATCGAAGAAAGATCGAGCGAGTCCCTCGAGAAATTCAAGAAGATTAGGAGGAGGGACTTAAAGTGGACTGACCACGGCAATTTACAAAGCTGCGGTCACGACCTTGGATGAAGATCTGGCGTCACAGATAGAGAGAATGAGGTTGAGATGGAGACCGAAAGCCTAAGACAAGGTTGAACTTGCTTCGTTTGGAGATAACGCTAAGAAAGGCGAGAGAGCGAAGATAGATATCGAACTGGCCGTTTGTTGGCCAAAGTGCGGCATCGTACGAAGAATTGGGCGACCCATAGCACCCTAAAGGCGAAATACCTCGCCAGGTATCAGGGAGTAGATAAGTAGCCCCGGCCGGGAAAGTGATTGAGGAGGATGATGAAGAGAAATCATCTACAAGCCTACCTTTCCGACTGTCTGACGCAGGTCCACAAAGACAAAGAAATCGCCAAAATGTTTGTTTCTAGAAATTTCCAATTTGTTTTTTTCAATTCCCTTGTAATCAAAATGAGAGAATGAATGAAATGTATCCGAACTACGTTGGGCCGAATTCTCCTCGTGAGATAGTAGGGCAGCTTTCCCGCCCGGCCCCTATCACCAAAATTTTCATTCTCATCTCCCGTGTTTCGATACGAAGAATAAGATCAACTGACGTCGAAAAGCACTGCAATAGACCATACTCAAGTGATTTCAGCTTTCCCGAATGACGTCCAAAACAAACAATTCCTGTTTTGTCGCAAAATATATTCCGTCCTCATTCGTGGATTAAGATATCCCCAAACAAAGCGCTTGTGTGTTTATCTGTTTTGTATGCGTATTATGCATTGGTAACTCTGGATATGCACTAACAAAAGTTGCCTTGAGTTGTTTCACCTCTCAAGTACCTTTTACTCTCCTTGTGTCGATAAGCGGCAGATCACACACACCCTACTTCACCAGATCAAAAGGTCCCGCAGCTTCCTTCCCCAGACCAACCACAATACAGACATGGAGGACTATAATGAACAAGTCAGTCTCACAGACGTCGTGGTGGCATCAACCCATCCGTGGCAGATCCAGAATGAGCTTATGCGCACTGATGCAGTAATACTGATATGAGGTAGAGATGCAAACGGAGGCAAGACACGCGGACTCCTCCGCCCGATTCGCCCCAACCTTTCTCGATGCAAGACCTCCTACTACTTCCCCTCGTCCAACTCGGTCCTATTCGCACCTCCATCGACAAACCCGTGCACAACCCTTTCGGGATAGATGGACCACAACAAAAGCCCAATACTCGTCAGTATCCTATCAAACTCCCTCACCACTGCCATATCCCCCTCCTCCCCCCATACCCCCCGCCCCGAGCCTGGTGTTCCCCCACTCCCCTGCGCACAAACAACCCCACTATACCCCAAAAATCAAACCCAAAATCCACCGCCTTCATTTCCCAAACACCGCATCCCCACTTAAATAAACCAAAATTACCCAATCCTCCACAATTATCCTCAAAACTATCAATACTGCACAGAACGTCCCAAGCCCTTCCATATAGCTCCACATAGCTCCAACCCCTTCCTAAAAGAACCACATCCATCGTCCCGTCCCCGGCGAGATGAGGTGCCCGGCTCCGTAGTTGGACCATTAGAGAGCAAGAAAGAGAGTGGAGGGAAGGGAAGAAGCGAAGGTAACATAAAGGAGGAATCAAGAGGCAATGAAGAATTTGCAAAGTACTCTCCAACGTCGCCCCGCCGGCTAAGCTTACGCAAGAACTATGCATCACGCCATACTTGACCTAAACCGGAAGGGTTCAAGATCCCGAAGTTTGATACCTTCGGAGTGGTGGCAGAACCATGGCACACCTAAGGGCGTATGTGACCAACCTCCGTGGGAGTTGCAAAGATGAAAGCGTTGCTGATGAGGTGTTCAGCCGAAGCCTGTGCGGGAGGCTTTGGAAGTGGTTCACACCCACGAGACTGACAATGGCCCAGTTGGAGCGCATGGCTAGGATTCATCGACAATTCGCGTACCATGTCGAATAGTCCCTGATCGGTACTCCTTGGAAAGATGAAGCAGAAAAGCCCAACAGAAAGCTATCGCGAGTTCGCGTACGATGGAGGAAGGAGGCATCGAGGGGTGAGGCCTCCATTAAGAGAAGGAGATTGTGGAGTATTTACGGGTGCGGAGCCCGATTATTATGACAGAGTCCATCTTACTAAGCGGTCGCCAAGTTCGCCGAGATAGTCAAATTAGGTGAGGACTATGAGGATGGGCCTGAAGTCGGGAAAAGATGCCCAGTTTCTCATCTCCTGGAATCTTCCGACTGGTAGGAGAAAGAGAGGAGGTTAACCGCTATATCTTCACACGGGGAGAAAATCCACAGAAACTACCACGGCCCAGGCGCTCCAATCCTCCATCAAAGCCTCAATCAAGCCTACATCCACACTCAAATCACTCCGGCCACTACATGCTTGCCCCCTCATTATTCCAGATGCCCATAGTGTGTCGTATCAGAACCCACCCCCGAGTCCACAAAATTTTTCCCTCCCATATCCAAACTACCCCCAAGCCTTATAAGTCCCCCCCATTCCAAAAGTGTCGCTCCTACTGCGCTAATTTACACCAAGCTATCGAGGCATCGTCTCCCGCATATCAATAAAACCCCACATATCAAAGAGCCCCCATCCAAATTACCAAGCCCCAAGCCCAAACCCCAATCAAATCCCTACCCTACCCAGAACCCAAGCTCCACGACCAAACTCCCCGCAATTACCAACAATTCCCTCCCCCTCAGCAGGGCGGGTATGATCCCCCCTCGCCCCCTGTTTGAAACAGCCCCTCCGAATCTTCACCGCGTTGGCTGAAGCAGAACTAAAAATTGTTCGAAAGATTAGCCGCTGCCCGATACTCCACCTGTGGGGCCCAAGACCGTTGGATGTCAATTCAGATTCACAGACCGGAGTACAGAGATTTGCTTAACCATTCCAACAGTGTTGGACATGATAAGAAGATTGAATTAATCTCAGTCACAGATCCAGGACTTGATTGACCCAAGAAGTGGTCTCCCTTCAGCCCCGCGGTCTCCAACGTCACAGAATCCGTTGCCAAATCATGGGGGTGGGAAACATCAACATGATAGAAACTGCTAGATGAGCGTGAGCCAACGAGAATTACTCCTGTTTTGTTCAGGAGGACTTGGAGAGGGCTGTCGCTTCTTTGAGCGTCAGGGAGAAAGGAGAGTTTGTCATTTCTGACAACCACCTGCAAAGCTGTTGGCTTGGTTGCCCGCAAAGACTCTCGCCAGCCCAAGTTTTCGTTAAAGAAACGTCGTGGCTCAGGCATGACTAGAACTGGGCAGATGTTTATAACTCCGACGAGCTGCTCCGAGGACAAAAGAAAGATCATGCCCAAGAGCCTATCAGCGAAGCAGAAGCTGAGGAGTTTTTGGAGG
>JAKWJA010000886.1:0-37964 GCA_027704765.1 Solanum habrochaites
TCAGCCCACGAACCGAAATCAATCGAAGGTATTGGGTAGGTCTCCTTGAGATGGGCCAAAAAAGCTAAACCCCTTTCCTAACATTCTTTCTTAAGAACGAAAGAACTGAGGTGATACGCCCGATGGAAGTGTAGTCAACCTACCACACTGAACGGATCGTCCAGATTGGCAATGTCACAGTTTTTGATTACCAATCAAGATCGCAAAATTGCGAGAAAGGCCAAGCATACCCAGAGAGAATTACATCAAAGTCACCCATTTCTAAAATACCAAATCTACATAAGTGTGCTCCCCAAAAGTTCCACCCAAACAAGACCTTATGTACTTTTCAACTGACAAGACTCACACGTGTTGTAGAACAGAATAGGCCCATGTCAAAGTAACTTCACATGCAATTGTAAGACCATTAGCAAATGATGAGATACTATGAAAAACGTGGAGGCCCGGGTCAAATAATACCGATGCCATGCACAACAAAACCAAAAGATTTACAGGTGAAACAGCATCGGACGTCTCCGCTCAGATCTCCCAGGAAAAGCGTAACAATGGGCCCTATGTTTGGTATGTCCTTGCCCCTAAATGTGAGTAGTAGTTGGCTCCATTGGGCCACATCACCTCCTGCCGTTGTGATGACCACCATTACCTCGACCACCAAGTCCTCCAGAGAAAGAAGCGCTTATACCATGACCACCTATACCTCTAGCTAAGTGGGGTTCTGTAACTCTGGTTTGGGACATACCTCTTGATGTGTCACCCTCCCCCATCATAACCCTCCGGGGTTCATTGCCATAGGTATATCGGAGTAGTGTTGACCGTTTCTTGAGGTGGACCCCCAACTACAGTTGTAGTGAAGGACTGAATTGGTGACAGGAGTAACTCAGGAGCTCTGTCTCTAGAGTGAGAACCAGTAAACTCGCCTCCCTTCGAAACCTTTTCGATGTCGACGTCGTGGTGAAGTCGTCCTGGCTTCACTCCTCCACCTCTCTCCAAAGTCTACAACCTCTTGAGGATGTTGACTAGCCGCTACCTGTAGGCTGAAATCAGCAACTCTGAACTCAACCCCTTCACAAAACGGCGAATCGTCTTGTGGACTGAAACCAAAGATTGGGTGGCGATCTGGATAGTGCGCGAAATTTAGCTCATAAGCGGTTAAATGTAATCCTCCCTTGCTCTAGACTCAAGAACTCGTCCTTTTCTATCTCTCAAAGTCCTTGGGATATACTTCTCCAAAACAGGAGTAGAGAATGATTCCAAGTCATAGGTGGTTTGCCTCTGTTGGGTTGAACACTTAAACATGTGACCGGGCCACCACATTTTGGCGTTCCCTTGAATGAAACTGATTAGCTCACGAACTCAACGCCAAACCCGTTCTAATATACCCATCTGTGTAGTTAGCTCATGACAACAACCGAAACTCGTAGGCATCCTTTGATTTGCGCCTTCCTTAAAGACTGGAGATTTTAATTTCAAGAACTTACTGAAAAGTTCATGCTGATCATTTGTCAATAATAGGCCCAGTAGTCAGACGTGGAAATGTGCCTCATTCACAATGATGCATCCAGGGGAGCCTAGTAGACGATGTCGTACCTCTGAAACAGATGGTTGTTGGTGCAAAAAAAACCACTGGAGGGAGTGCCTGACCCTGATCGGATAACCCACTAAGATAAGCGAGCTACTTGGTTGACATCTCTGGGGTAGGTTGGGGTGGCATTTTTCATTCTGCCCTGGTTTATTCTACCCTTCTCCCCATTTATACCTCCTCGGTCGGTGGAGGAGTCCCCGCCCCTAAGTATCAGATGGGCTAGGTGGTGTCATCTTCCTATAGAGGAAGTCACAACCGACCTCTTCCCACGGCCTCTTGCAGTTGATATTCCTCGAGCTACAGCCCACAGTGGCTGTCGGCTCAGCGTTTATTGTCTTTCCGTTGTTGCTGCTGGTGGGGTCGTTGCTCTAGTTCTACCCATCTGCGAAATAGAGTGAAGCTGCAGATACCAATAGTATAGCCCATATACCAATTGGACTCAAGTAGTAGAACGGGAAAAGAAGAATGAAGAGTGAAATTTTCTAAAAGTTTATAGCCTCTCAAGGAAAAGTACAGGCTCCCCCTACCGTTCCTTAGACTCTATAGACTGTCTTGTGTGATGAGACAAACGAACCTAATGCTCTCTGATACCAAGTTGTTCACGACCCAATCAGGGACGCGACTCGGCACCCACATTTTTACCCTTTCTATGTGAGCAGAACAAACCCATCTAACTTAATTTAAAGATATATCAACAGAAAAATAATGCGGGGAAGACTTTAAACTCATTAATTAAAACAATTCATCCTATTTTATTATCCCCAAACAAACATTGAAGCATCATCCAAGCAAAAATAAATCTATCTCAAATTACTTAATAGGACTGTCTAAGAACAAAATAAACTAAAAGCTAAGCTCGTTCCATTGCCGGAAGTTCAAGGGCATCAGATTGAAGAAGGAGACCCCAGTCCAAGCTAGACGAATAGCCTCACCCATGAATTTACGATGAAGTGAAGACTGGGCTAGATATGCGGTTGAGTTGAAGTTGAATGACACGTTTTGCCTGCATTACACAATAACAAAGAGGAAAAAACATTATGAAAGTAGGGGGTCAGTACACCACACGTACTGAGTAGAGATATCATCGACCAAACTCAAATTAGGGAACGTATATATCAATAATAAGGTAAATCAACACAAAGTATCAACATGTAGCAAATAAACAAACATGAAGTCATCAAGAACTACAACGAGTTCACATTATGAGGACTAAAAAGGCCTCAATCACATACTTATTTGAGGAATTAAGTTCATTAGATGATATTATTCAGTTATCTTCAAGAATTCAATTATTCTTTACTTCCTCTTGTGCGGTACGTGACACTCGATCCTCTATTTCATCCTGGGTGCCGGAACGTGGAACTACGATCCTCATTGATACTGGTTTACCGAACGGCGGCACCGATCCATTTATTCTATCCTGGTGTCGGAACGTGAACTCCGATCCCTCATATTTCTATCTGGTACGGAAAGTTGGCACCCGATCCATGTTGATCCTGGGGGTGTCGAACGTTGACATCCGATCCTCAATTAATTCTATCCTGGTAACGAAACGTGGCACCGATCCTCATATTCATTTACCCTCGGGACCGGAAAGTGGCACACGATACCCTAATCAGTCAAGCCTTCTTTTACACTAAGGCATCATCATTCACAGTATAATCAATTTATCAAGCATTCTTTATACTAAGCATCAGCATTTTTTTCTCATTATATAATATATCAAGCGGGAATTTAGGGTTTCTTTAAAGATTGGGATTTCAATAGCTTCATCATGCTTTGTTAATTCTATCGCAAATTTTCATAATCATAATCATGCAAGCATACAAACCTTCAAGCAATAGCAGGGTTTGACAATACATCAACACAATAATATTTCACTAGTAAGAGTTTCACTACGAATATCGTAACATTTCAATCCTAAATACCTCCACCGAAAATCGTTGAGAAAGCAGCCAAATTTCCTCAATTCTCTTGGTGTCCTCTTCGTTCCTCTCTCTCGCTGACGCGTTGCTTCCTACTCTTGTTCGTTCGTCTGTGCTTCTTCTGATTTTTTTCGTATGTCAAACCCTCTTTATTTTACCTAAGGATATAAAGGTAAGAATAAAAGATGGCAATAATAACCAGCTTAATTACTTAAGGATACCTCTTTTAACCCCCCCCAAGTAATAGACTATTAACATAACCCTCTAACTTATAATTAAAGCAGGAATAGTAAAAAAAACGGCCTTAATAAACGTGTAAAAGAAATCGACCCGGACTGGGATTGCGTTTATCACGTGACGGGCCGTCGCGGCCTTGCGCGGTCGCTTGTGTCCGTCGTGCGCCACAGAGAACTTATTTAAGTGGATGGTATGTGAAGGCCGTCGCGCCTGCGACGTATTCCGTACCTGCCCACTCCGTCACGATGTTCAGAGGAGTCGATTTTCATGTACCCAATTCCAGATTTTATAAGGGTTTGTGAAAGGCACCCATCCACGACGGGCCGTCGTGACTGTGACGGTCCGTAGTGGCCTCCTTCACCTGCCAGTGTTTCCAGAATAAAATTGTTGTCAAAAACGATAAACAGGTCGTTACAAAAATTGATGATCAAGGTATCTGAATCACTTGAAAAAATGAAGAGATGAAGTAGAAGAAAATACCAAAGACAAATCTTTGAGCATCCATTTCACAACCCCCAGATCCGGACAGGTGCGGGAGCTTGCTTTTGGAGTAATTGTAGGAGTTTGCTGCTGCTACCGGCGATCCTCCTCATCAGACGTTGGCCGCCTTCGCCGATACTACTGCCTGCGCTGGTTGTCGGTGTTCATGACGGTCGCTTCTCGTTGTTGTAGGTGTCAGAGCTGCTGGTTGACGCCGGTGGTCGCCTGGAGTTGCTGCTATTGATGGCCGCTGCTGCTCGCCTGGTGGCTGTCGCCGGTGGTTGCCTCGCAGGCTGCGCTGGTGATGGCTTATCGTCGGCCTGCAAAGAAGAAGGAGAGAAGAGAAGAGGGGGCGAGAGAGGGAAGAAGAGGAGATTTAAGGATGAGGGGGGAAACGAAGGATGAGGCAAGGGAGGACGGTTTGAGTTGCGATGTGAAGAGAGGACGACTGCCAACACTTGGAGGGGCGATCGGGAAAGGAGGGGGGAGAGAAAGAGACGGCTGGAGAGACGGGGGACGATGGGGCTTCGAAGGAGAAGGGAGCGATGGGAGAAGGGGAGAGGGAGCCGGCTTGGCATGGATCTTCTGGTGGCTTTCACCGGAAGATGGCGAGGAGGGAGGGGGCCGGCGCTGGAGAGAGAGAGAAGGGAGAGGGTGGCTGGTCGGAAAAAGGGAGAGAGGGAGGAGGTTCGATCGTGCGACAGGAGGAGATTGTGGGTTGCCGGTGGCGGCTTGGAGAGGGGGATATTGAATAGAAAAATGATTAAAATTTTGTTTTAGGGTCTTTTGGTTTGTTGAGAAATAGAATGGGAGATTTAATCACAACGTGGTTTGATAGAGATTAAGGGTTAGGATTCTGGATCTAGGATTTTTAATTAATAGAACGGGATGAGATCAAAAGAGTCTCTTGACAAATTAGAGGAGTTAGATACGGAATGTCTCAAAATTGTAAAACATTTGGGACTGAATTGGAATGAAGAAGAGGTATGATTGTAAACAAATTTAATTCATTGTGGCTAGACAATTGAAAAAAGAAATTGGAATAGAATAGAGTAGAATTTAAAAATTAAGGAAAGTGTAGGGATTACTATTGAATTAAAATACTACATATATAATTTTTTTTTTATTGTAATTGAACAACAACATTTAATGTTAACAGTTGAAATTCATTAAAAAATTTTAATACATTTACGTAATTTTAATGAATAAAACATACTAAATAATGATTTTCAAGTTAACGTCATTAAAAAAATTCAAGAACAGTTAAAATAGTATTTATCGAATAGTCTTCTAAAAATGGTCAAAGTCGCGTCAAAAATTGAGGTGTCAACAAATCACATTTCGGCGCATTAAAATAGATCTAATAAGTAATCAATCTACTTAATGTCGTCAAGAGAATTATGTGTGGGTTTTTCGTCCGTATTCTGTTATTTCCTTGTAATCAACTGTGTTTAGGAATTTTATTCTCTTGTAATGAACTACTTCTGGCTGAAGCTTTCAAGAACGGAGATAAGTAGGTGGTTATGTCGGGCAGTGGTTCACCACATTGGCACTTTTAATTTTCCTTTTGTATTGTAACTACGTTTGAACTACATGCAAGAATGAGATACATAGGCGGGCCTAGGTCAGCTCAGTCAGTGTTCTTTGTAAATTTCAATTATCTTTTGCTTGAGAGGAAAAAAACACCGTTGACTTATTCCTGCCTTCAACGAATAAGTCGGTTTGCAACACTGGTTTGTTCATAGCTATCGTGAGGCTGTCTATTTCTATGTAATTAGAAAACTGGGATTAGTAGAATTGTTGATTTAAGGACTCCAAATTCCGAAAAGAAGATTTTTTCCGCATGTCAAGACTGTTACTTGAGTTGTGCACTTCCACCTACATCCCCTTGCAACTGGGACAGAATTCCGAGAGGATATCAAAAAATTTTGATTCACCTACAAGGTTTACAAAGATAAGCCATGAAAGGTAACCTGGGACAAAAATTAAGGTGACCTAAAAAATTTAAATAGGACATATCAGAGATTTTAGAACGATTTGAAATACATCCCTAGCAAGTAACCAGAACAGACTCATAGACAAAAACCCTTAAGAAAAGTTTGCTAAAGCCTACGTGATCAGAAAACAGTTGACAGTGGTGGTTCTAAACCCTACCCTTCCTGACAAACCTATTTTTCTAAAAATGCCTTCATGTTTCAACTATTTTTTGTATCTTTGTCTTAACTATCAAGAGGTGGAAGATTAGAAAAATCAACTAAAAATAGTAGTACAAGGAGTAGATGACCGACGAGATCTACACAGATCAGTTCATTTTAAAACTAATAATATTTCTGTGGAAGCAAGTTTATAGGTTCACCTTGAAATTAGAGGATTCCTCCATTCGATTAACATGGAAAAGTCAAAAAAGGGTATCTCTTTAGAATTTGACAATGTTTTATGGACGCAGACCTATTGGAAATATTTTATGCTTCTTAAACCAAAGACTCGGGAATTTGAACAATATTATTTCATTTCAATTACACACAAAACAATATTCATTTAATGACGTCCAATATATTAAAGGATTTGAAACAAAGAAATTCTCGAGGAAAGATATTTTATGGTTTTTCCTCAATAAGAAAACTTAAAGGGCGTTACCACATCGTATCATCAAACGTGATATTAGTAATAGGGGGGGGGGGGAGGGGAGGGGGGAGGGGGGGGCTCGAGGGGGGCGGGCGGCGGGGGGGGACGGGGCGAGGGGGGGGGGGGGGGCGCGGGGGGGGGGCAGGGGTTGGGGGGGGGGGCTGGGTGGGCATGAAACACGGAAAACGAAACCACCTAACCGAAACACGGAATTTTTTTAGAATTTCGGTTTCGCGGTATTTGATTTCGGGTCGGTATCGATTAATTTGTTAATTGCGTATTCGGATCGTGGTTTTGGTACATATTACTTTGGGAATTTGGTATTTAGTGTAGTGTAAACCAAAATTATATTATAATTTTATAAATTTATTATATTTAATAATTATTAATAATAAATAATTTTTAAAAAAAAAATAAGAAACACCTAAGTCTCTATACATATCATTTGATTTTGACTTCTTTCCTCACTCCCTAATCATCTCCTTTCAGCACTCAACAAACTCTTCATTCATCTTTTTTCTCGTACTACTCTTTCAGCAGTTCAATTGTTTCCTTCCAACAACTCTTCTTCCTCTTGCTTTTTCCTATTCATATTCTACTACTACAGATGGGTCACTCCACGGCCAACAGCAGCAGCCGCAGACAGCCGCCACTCCGAATCAGAGCCAAGCCGCCTATCCGATGTGCAGCAAGCAGCCGAAAGCACTTTAGCAACAGCAGCCGCCGCCGCCGCCGCCCAGCAACAGCAGAGACAGCGCAGCAGACCCCAGCACAGCATGGCACCAAGGGGGCCAGCGCGCCAGCCGCCCCAGCCGCCAGCAGCAGCACCAGCTGCACGCGACAAACAGCAGCCAAGCCGCCGGCGACAGCAGCAAGCAGCCAGCCAGGTGCAGGCCATTAAAAAACCAAAATAAAAAAAACTGACATCGAATTAATTAAAAACCAAACACGGAATTAACAAAAACTGAAACAGACACGATATTTTGGTTCGGTATTCGGTACGCAATTTACAAAAACCGAAAACTGAAAAAACTGAAAAAAAAACCCGAACCGAACCGAAATACCGAATGCCCACCCCTAATTATTACTACTACTTAGAAATTCATCTATAAGGTATTTTAAATGGAGATGATACCACCTCTCTAAGGATCATTTTCATTTATATTGTTAATTTAGATGATACTGTTACTCAAAAGATACCCCGAATATCACCTATGTTGCTCGATGAAGCATCTTCTTTGCTCGGTGTCGATAGACATCATTCTATCGATGGATAAACATCATCATATCAACAAATCTTTATCATCTTTATTATCACTATCCTACCAATGGATCATCACCTTTTTACCTACAGATCGTTATCAACATCATCCTACCGACGATTATTTATCTTCTTCATTATCATTATACTATCAATGGATTATTATTATTATCCTATCAATGGATCATTACCATTATCCTATCAATGGATCAACATCATCCTACCAATGGATCATTGTTACCATCATACTAATGGATCATCGTTATCCTACCAATGGACCATAAACATCACCCTATCGATGGAGCAAAATCATCCTATCATTTTCATCCTTCCAAGAAATCATCATTATCCTATCAATTAATCATTACAATTATCCTACCTATGGATCAACATCATCCCACCAATGGATATTCATTAGAATTATCCTACTAATGGATCATTATCATTATACAACCAACAGATTAACATTAACCTACCTCTGGATGAATGCATCATCATCCTATCGATGGAGCAAAATCATCCTATCATTATCGTCATCCTACCTATGGATCATCATATCCTATCAATGAGTCATTATCATATTCCAACTAATAGATCATCATTATCCTATCAATTGGGTCATTGTCGGTATCCTACCAATGGATGAACATTATATCAATGGATCATTATCATTATTATAATCCTAACGATGGATCAACATTATCCTACCAATGGATCATCATCATCATCATCCTATCGATGGAGCAACATCATTATCCTTTCATTATCATCATCCTATTAACGAAGAATCATCATCATATCGATGGAGTATCATCATCATTCTATTGATGGAGCAACCTCATTAACCTATCATTATCGTCACCTTATTAATGAAGAATCATCACCCTATTGATGGATATAAACATCATCATCCTATCGATTGAGCGTCATCACCATCGATGAAGTCTCTTTTCGAGAATGGAGAAAGTTTTTGTTTAGAGGACGAACAAAATATGCCGATCCTTCACTAAGGACGTCTAAGAATCGTACAAAACAAAGGATGAATCACGAACCTTCGGGAAATATTGACATGAGACTTTTTCCTCGAACCAAAGAAGAGAATGCTCCTTTTGTCGAGTTAGGCATAGAAGAGTCATTCAGAGATGAGACTTATCTGGTGGATTTTCTCGCATGTTGGCTATGCAAGTTTGTTCTTCCTAACAAGAATGTTGATTGTATTCGCGCTAGTGTCTTCAAAGTCGCAAGCTTGATGTCTCATGGAAAAATATTTTCTTTGGCGGTGCCGTTCCTAGCAAGCATCTATCGCGGCCTCAGGGATATATCCACTTCTTCAAACTTGGGCGCTTGTAATAGATTACTTCCCCTTCATTATGAATATGGTTTGATAGGTGAGTATTTTGAGACCTACTTCCGTGTTACCCGTCCTCAACGAGGTGTACGAATGTGGCAGATTTCTGGAGAAAACATGGCAAAATATTTTGATCTTGTTGACGCTCGCATGTTATTTCAACAAGCGAATGTGCTTGACCTCCACAATTTTGCCATGCTACAAGGAAATGAGCTTCATATTGATGATAGCGGAAACTTTGTCCACTTTATGGAGCGATTTTCTTATAGGCCTCTGTTCAATTTTTGTCACTTTGAGGCTGGATGATGAAGTGATTGTGGAGCCCTACAACCCTCATCGATTCAGTCGATAATTTGGATATTGTCAAGACGTTCCTGGCGCACTCATAGAGCACCATTATGATGGTTCACTACTAGGCTTGTTGCTACTATAGGATTCTTGTGTTCATCTTGGGAGATCTTTGAAAATCATCATAACAATGCATCCATCCAATAAGGAGTCTTTAATGACTCATGAATATCAGATTGGTGGACATCCAATTGAGATATTCTACTAAGACGAAGTACCCACACAATTTTGAGAGGCCCGAAAAAAGATGATATTTCTTTACCAATCAAAGGATAACAAATTCAAGAAAACCTTCCTCAGTCTTTACAGTCAAAGGAGATACCAAACATCCCTATGCAATTTGTAAGAGTTTTTTCCAAGTCAAAAGGGTCAAAGAGCAAGACTACTCATGTGGATAACGGAGTTAAGGGTCCTTTATAGAATCCTAAGGCTGCCAACCTCACTGATAAAGAGTTGATCGACATAACTCTCAAGAGGAAGAAACCTTACAACTCATCGGACAAATGTGTTGTAAAGTCACTTGGCATTGCACCATCTTGAAGCAACACGTCAAAAACGTCTATTTCACTCCATGAGACTGACATTAGCACTAGTGCAACCTCTTGATCCAATGAGAGCAATGTTAGCCAAGAGCTACATTGGAAGCGTTTCAAGAAAAAGCCTAAGGACTTGAACAATCAATAATGCGAGTTTGCTGAATTGGATTCTACTAGTATTAGTACAGCGATCTATGAAGATGGTGATGCTTGTTCTACAATGCCTTTGACAGAATTGGCACATCAGGTAAAAGTCACCTCTTGAATATTTCTATAAACTTGCCTGCGCCTTTTTTTTCAATCATTAGATATCAATTTTGACTTTTTTTTTAATTATCCAATTGGGTCTTGGGGAATCCCTTGCGATGTAGACGTATTTGAAGATTGTATCAGAAGCTCAAATGGGATATTCAGATGTTTCCAAGCATTTGGTCCTCCCTTTGCTGGGAATTTCCTCTAATTTTTTAATCACAAAAGACTATTTCTAGCTTCAAATTGTCTTACGTTTCTGGAATGCAGCGCACCTTATGTGAGTGCATCACTCAATTCTCTGTTGAATCTTCAGAGAACCTCAAAGAGTTGCAGGAAGGTGTTACCTTGATTCTTAATGCGATTTGAGAAGTTAACACCATCAACCTTAATCCTTTAGAGGTTCTTCTTGATGTTTTTTTCTCAAGAAATATAGAGCATACGATGTTGCAAGGCTGTTCACTTCTTAAAAGATAGCAAGTGATTCTCATCAAGAGTTGCTTACTGCTGCCCAACAGTGTCTTGATACCGCAAATGAGGAGAGAATAAATATTGAAAAACACTTGGAAGAGCTTCAAAAAGTCTTTGCAAGATATGAAAAGGAGTTAAAAGCGTAGGTTTCAAAGAAGAAGAAAACCATCTAACTTATTGAGGATCATCAAAAGAGGTTGTCTGAAAATCAAGAGACTATCACTAATCGTGAAGAAGAAATTCATGCCATTGAGAAAATCATTCCCTTGTCAGAAATAGAAATAAAAGAACTAGCGAAGCTAAAGGAAGATATCGAGACAAGTCGTCACCAAGTCCTTAGCCATAAGCTTTTCGCTTAGTCTTTTATCCCGGTTAAGGACGTTGTTTCTCAATTTCGTGTTCTATTTTGTTGTTTTTTTGTCTTGTTTTTTTTTGGAACATTGTTTTGATGTAGTGACGATCCTTATTTAATTAATAAAAGTGTTAGCTTTTTTCTTATTCTCTAGTGTTTTCTTTTAATTCTCTATTTTGAGTGATTGTCGTGCACTTTGTAACTACTCCACATGCCGGACAATTTTCTCAAAAATTTCATCTTTGAGCTCTTATGTTTAAAATTGTGTATCTCGTAGTAGGAACACTCAAATGACGAATGTATCATTTCATTAGAAAGATAACTCATACAAATATAATATATGTGAAATTCATGAGTGAAAGATTTCTGGGTTGGTTCGCCTACTATTCCAAAGTTAACTTGAATGTTGCCTTTATTATCTTTTCAGCATATAGCACCTGCGATAGAAAACCAATAACTCGATGTGGAAAATAAAAATAACGTGATTCCTCTTTCATTCGAAGCATAACTCATAGAAATATAACATACCGCAAAATCACTGCCAAAATCCTTCCAGATTAGTACAGATATATTTTCAAAGTTTGCTCTAGTTCTGTCTCGCTCAACTTTTCAGCTTCAGAAAATCAATATCTCGGTGTAGGAGCCTCGAAAAGATGCGATTCTTGTGCCGTTGGAAGAATAACTCATAGGAGTTGAACATACGTAAAAATCACAGCCAAAAGCCTGTCGGATTAGTAAAGATACATTTTCAAAGTCAGCTTGAATTTTGAAACTATGAGCTTCTTATTTCACTGTGACGAAACTTCTAATCTTCAGATTGATTGGCTGAATCACAATACAGTGTTGATATGTTTATCAGTACTGATGTTGCATTAGAGTCGGAAATGACAATCCTGAAACCTTAGTGAAAGATGATTCTGCTTTCGAAGAAGTCCGACCTTTGGAAATAATGTTGTCTCCAATTAATAGAAATGATGGAGCTAATGTTGGAGCATATTAGATACTGGGAATTTCCTCTCTTGCACTGAGTCTTGTTGCAGCTACAGTAGTAGTTCATGTTGATCAAGTCCCATGTAAGAAATGTGCAACACTCCATGTTGTCAAGGAGAAGTATTTCTGTCAAAATTGGCCCACAAAAGTCGATGTCACGGGAGATTCTTGTCCCTCAAAAATGAAAATCTTTCAGATAAGTTCATCTTATAGCAAGAAAGACCCAAGATCAGAGAACAACGAGACTCAAAGCATTGAGGAAAAAATCGAGGAAGAGTAACAAAAGAGGGTCCTTGACTGCATCTAAGTTCTCAATAGTTCACCTTCTTATGGAAGTTTCACTGCATATGAAAGGATTCCTAACAAGTATTCATGTAAAGGAGAATAATTCATCACCCCTGTAAGGCGCTCGAGCAGAATTAGAAGTCATGTCATTTCTCCATGAATATTTTGAAGTCATGTCACTCTTGCATTGACGACTGAAATAAAAATAGTCTCTTGACCTTGGAGTGTTCTTATCATGATCTTTGCGGCTATACCATTTCAACATAGAGCTTTGATCCAAAATGGTATCCAGATTTGATGTCATAGGTAAAGATGCCCCTAACTTTGAGTAACTTACTAAAGCATTAGTGAATTACAAAAAAATTATCTCCATAGTAAAAAAAAACTCAAGTCGAATGTGAAAATGCTTGATTAATTGCTATGAAACTCCTTGGCGAGCTTTTTTCTTTAAATTGCGGAGAGGATAAGAACTAAGCGATGAACAGATAATCAACATCTTTATGACTTCCCACAAAAGGCCTTTGAAAATTCTCAGATCCAATAAAATATGATGATTATCTATTTAGTTTTTTTAGCTCTTGAGGGGTGTGGGAGAAATCCCAAAGTAGCAAAGAAGATGTTGAACACGAAGAGCTAATTTTCACGTGGTGAAGTAGGATCCAAAAATCCTCCCCTTTTTCATTTGCGACGCATTTGAACTTCGTGCTAGATACATAAAAATTGAACGAGATGTGTGATGATCAAGGCAAGCACCACAAACCTTCTTTTTCTCATTGACTGGCTTAGAGTTATTACGCAAGCGCAATAGTACCTGGGTGAAGAGATAAGTCATATCGTAGTTCAAACTGATGAGTTTTTTTTTGTGTTTGGGTCGTACACAATATATTACTCTGCGGGCCAGGGAGTAACTGCAGGTTATGCTAATATCTAAAGGAGCGTAGCCAACCGTCATGGGAAGTATTGCCTTCGGGAATGGCGTTGATTGGACACTCTTACACATCTGGGTCCCAATTTGATTGAAGCGGCAACATTGAATATGCCTCTTTCACAAATACATTCATCCTACCATTGATGTAAACTTGTCAACCTATGCGTTTGTTGAGGATATGGTCTCATGGACTTCTAAGACACAGCTCCACATGAATGGGAATTCGAGGTGAACTTTTTCTTGTTGAACTCTCTTGCAAGGTCGAGATTGATACACTCAAACATTTGTGTGCTTCCATATCTGTCATCCAATGCCTCCAATCTGCTAGACGAAGTTGGCGTTGCTTTCATTTAGGTCCCTCTTGGAATGCTATTCGCAATGATGGGCTTTTCTTATTTTTTTCATTGGAAGACGTATTTACGCCATACACCAATGCAAATTGTGTCGCTTGCTTAGCCGTTCTAAGGTGTACGATATTCCACAAGCTTTAATAAACTTCTCATGTCAGTCCCTTTTATTCTTTACGACTACCATCTTCAATAGGTTATCAAGTGTCTTTATTAAAGGCTCACAAACAGAATATGGCTGGTGCATTGTACATTGAAGATTATGTTTTTTAAAACTGAAATTCTCACACAATTCGTGAGGGGTGTTCATTATACAGTTTACTATCACATCGGTATGGCATACAATAAATTATGTTTGATTTAAAAATCACCAACATTTTCCTCGTTAATCCTCTTAATGGTAGAGCTCAGCAATCTACGAAATAGTTAGTGGTAGCCAAGATATATATTTTTCCTTTTGACAACCTTGGAAGAGGTCCAACAACATCAAGTCTTAATGCATCGAAGGGCATGCGGATACAGTTGGATGCAGATCCTCTAGAGATTGATGGATGTAATTACCATGGAATGGACACGCCTGACACTTCTTGGCAGGATCTAAGTAGTCTTTCACAAATTTTTGGCCAATAGTAGCCCATCCTGTTGATGCGAAAATGAAGTTTAGACCTTGATTGGTGTGCTCCACATGTTCCAAAATGTGCCTCCTCAATTGTTTTGTTAAGCTTTTTCTTTGTCAAGACACCGCTAGAATAGTCCCTCATAAGAACGACGACATAACATTCTATCGTGAAAGATGAATCATAGTGTCCTTCTCGTAATGTCTGCTCTTACTCGTGGATCCTCAAGCAACCTTCCATGTTCAAGATACTCAGTAAAATGTTTTCTCTAATTTTCTTATTCAACCACTCGAACCGATATATGATGACTTTCATTGATTTGACGATCAAGATAACTAGGAATAACCCATCGATAACATACACACACCTTTGTTGTCTCATTTTCTCCGAGTGTAATTGTTTAAGCCAAGTTAGCGAAAGCATCTGCCATGCGGTTTTCTTCTCTTGGGATGTGATTTAAGAACACTTGATCAGACCTTTCAAGTAAAAAGGTAGCATATTGGTGATATGAAAAAGATCTTCCTTCTTCACCTCGTAACTCCCAGAGATTTGACTGATGATCAATTGTGAGTCACCGTATACATCCAATTGAGGAATGTTCATATCTAATGTCATTTCAAGGCCCACAATCAAAGCTTGGTATTCTGCAGCATTGTTGGAACATTTTTCACCTAGAACAAATGAAAATGGTAAGATTAGTAGTTCTGGAGATATCAATTCCACTCCTGCCCTTGATCCATCTCGGGGTGCCAGATCCATGAAAGAACATTGTCCATACTGGCAGCTTTTCAGTATAAAATGAATCTTCATCAGGAAACTCATCTAAAGTTTCCCATTTTCCTTAAAGAGGGTGATCAACAAAGAAATTAGAAAGTGCTTGCCCCTTCACATCTTTTTGAGGTGTGTATATGATCTCATACCAATTAAAAAATATAACCATCTTGCTAGTTGGCCTGAGAGAATTGGTCGAGTCTTTATGAACTTCACGACATCAGCTCGAGAAATTATGTTGATCATGTAGGTTTCAAAATAAGGCCTCAATTTTCTATTGCATAAAGCAATGTTAAGTACATCTTCTCGATGGGAGAATAATTCAACTCAGCGCCTATATAAGTTCGACTACGATAGTACAGTGCTTGTTCCTTTTTAGCTTCATTCTCTTGGGTAAGAAGTGCCCCAGGTGATCGCACTTGCGATGCAGTGTATAGTATCAATGGCTTTCTAGGAGTTGGTGCCCTTAATACATGTGCATTCTACAAGTAGCTTTTGATGCTTTCAAAAGCATTTTGACATTATTGGTCCAAGTGAAGAGGAGCATCTTTATTCATCAAATGGTTGAAGGGTGATATCGTCCAGCAAGGTTAGAAATGAACAACCAGATGAATGTCAAATTTCATTGTAGACTGCGGAGGTCTTTGAATTTTTTTCGATCAGAACATTTTATGAATGGCATCAACTTTTGCAAGATCAATTTTAATTCCTCGGTCACACACAATAAAGCCAAGAAACTTTCCTGAGGTAACCCAAAATGCACATTTGAGCGGATTCATCTTCAAGTCAAACTTCCTTAACCCTTCAAAAATAAATTTAAGGTCTTCAAAATGGTGTTCCCTCTATTTCATCTTTACCATTAAGTCATCGACGTAACATTCCACCCTTTAATGAAACATGTCATCAAATATGTTTTGCATTGCACGTTGATAAATGGCACCAACATTCTTTAGACCAAAGGGCATCACTTTGTAACAATAAATTCCCTTTGGAGTTCGAAAGGCAGTGTAGTCTTCATCTTTTGGAGAAATTCTTATTTGATTATATCCAGATGATCCATGCATAAATTACAAAGCTTCATGCCCAGTTGTAGCATCACCCATGAGCTCAGTGATTGGCAAAGGATAATCATCTTTTGGACATGCCTTGTTCATATCTCGAAAATCAATGCAGACACGTATTTGACCATTTTTATTCTTAAAAGGTACAATATTTGAGATCCCCAATGGGTACTTCATGTATGGAATTAATCCAACTTCGATGAGCTTGTTGACCTTCGCTTCAATTTGTATTACAAACCTAGGGTAAAACACTCGTTGTGACTGCTTTATAGGATGTGTTCCCTTTTTTATCCCCAAATGATGAATAACTATCCTGGAACTAAGGCCAATCATTTCTTTGTACGACCAAGCAAAACCATTTTTGAACTCAACCAATAACTTGAAGTATTTCCTCTTTTTTTTTTGTGTAAGAAGTGCACTAACAATGATTGGACGTGGATCTTCCAAAGTGACTAGATTTAGTTTCTTGAGGTCGTCTATCGTTAATTGTACACCATCCTCCAGTTGAGGGGGATCCTCTTGGACATCATCATCCGCATCATCAATCTATGAACCTTCTTCCACGTTATGTGATAGGATGACTGTGTCAAGTTTGTATCTTCCGTCTCGCTTTCCATGAAGACTGTGATGTCTTTATCTTCCTCCTTGATTTCTCCCTAAAATAGGTTTGTAACAACAATTTTGCTTGTTTTCACCTTTAAAGAACCATCAGTGGTGATCGACAACACATCCTTTCCCTTCATACGCGATAGGAAGACACTATGAATCTCCTTGTAATGAATTACATCACAAGAATCTTGATTTTCATTCTCCAGAAACCTATTTTCGGATAATGGCATTCTTTTGGTTCCTAAGAGATGAAAAACAAAATTATTTGAGGTGGTGACATATTCATCAACTTTTTTAAAGGATCCTCTTTCATATTTTCAGCCCAATCTTTCAAATGCAGAGACACGAGGTGTCAGTCTTCCAATGCGGTCAAACACCAAAGTTCGTCGTGGTTTTTTACCCTCATTAGTTTCCTTTGTATTTTCTGTAGAGGTGCAGTGGGATGAATTTATTTCTTTCCCCTTCTTAGAATAAATCTTAAGAGGCTCCGATAAGCTGAACCTTATACCAAACTTAGGAGTGGCGACATGATATCATTGCTTTCTCAACTACATTTGAGACTATGTAAGCCCATGTATCTTTTCACCAGTGACTTCATCCTTGAGTTTTCCTAACTTCTATGTATTTGAGAAATCATAGCCTAAATTTTCAAACAATGTACAAACCTTATGATCAAAGTTCCTTTTTATCGTACAAACTTGAATATTGCCTTTTGAGGGCTCCAAAGCGATACACAGAACAAGTGCAACTGGGACAGTCATTTTCTCCTTCAAATCTTGGAATGTTATGTGACTAAGTTCCTTAGTGTCTAGACTTGTTCAATGTATTCATCTAGAAGTGGTTGACCCTATTTTCGACGTTCACGTGGAATATAGCAAAAAATTAATTGCTTGTCGTCCATATTACTCTGCAAGTCTCCTTTAGGTTGTGAAAACTTAATGGAAAACCTATTCGTTCTTTTTAGAACATATTGGTAGCATTCACATGAACTTAATATCTTGGGAGCAATTGGGTCGGCTTCAAGTGTTTCTCCATATTTACTTTTCTAGAATCTAAAGAGAATTTTGCATCTGCAAAATATGACTCTGTCTTAGTGAAAAGATTGATGTCTGCATCTATTTTGACGACTTCACCGTCTTTCATATACTTTATGCACTGATGCAAAGTGGATGGTACAACTCCATTTTCATGAACTAAGGACGAACGAGCAAAAAGGTGTATGATGTTTTGGCAATCTCTGACATAAATTAAAGTTTTTGATTTACACCGCCATGGGACAATGTACACTTGAATCTTCCCTATGGATGCGTTGTCTCATGATTGAAACCTGGATGGGGAGGTTAATTTTGGGACAATGCATCAACGAGATCCCAAGTTTTTTAGAACAAATTTTGGCATGATATTGACTGTCGACCCACCATAGCTTAGGTGCGATTAAGGTGTTGTCTCGTAGACCTACAACAAACAAGGGTCTGTTATGTAGCTTAGACCCTGACAACAAGTCATCATCTGTGAAGGATATTGTAGCACAACATGGGGCAACTTCTTCATCAATTTGATGTTCTGGTGTTAATGTTGGATTATGCTCACCTTCGTTTCCCTTTGTTTCGTCTGTGCAGGAAATTACAAGTGTTGCACCAATTTGACTACCGCAAAGGAATTTTTTAAGAATGAATTGCTCCTATCTAATGGGACTTCGAACCTTCTGCGATGAAGTACTATTGATATTTCATCTAGTACAAGATTTTACACTTTTTGATGGTTGTAGTTGATTACATCTCAACTACTTGTTGCTCTTGTCTTAGGAGGGGGGGGGGGGGGGGGGGGGGGGGGGGGGGTAGTCGTACCCAAGATGCTTAATGTCTTCGACGTCTTACGATGAACCAAAGGCCAAACTAAACTTCACTTTCTTTTATTTGTGTTCGTCGATCTATACGTGACCCTCAAGAGTTTTCCTGGGAACATCACTTCTATAGGCGCTAAAAACTTCCAAATCGCAAAAGGTTGTATTTGGAATAGATGAAGACCGTGAGCATTCATTTTGTGATTTGGTGATCACTAGCATGATTTGCTCGTATTCGTCTTGGTCATGATGATTATTTAATAACTTACCAACATCATGATTTTCTCTTAAGAAATAAAAACATACTTTGGGTGGCCAAGGACGCGAAAGGAAGTTTTCAAATCTAGTATCACCAATCTATTGATATCTTCGGGCCTCTTTGATTTCTCGAAGATCAAGAACTTTCTTAGCTAGCAATTACTTAAGGAATCATAGGTACATCTGCCATCTAGAAATGGGTAAACCTTTGCTGTAGCTTTTCAAGATTGGACGTCGCCTCTCCTCTCTGTACCTATTGACTGGGGATTCCTCTATGATTTACTCGTGTGGTACTTACAGAAGTTCTTTCACCACCATAGATTATACGTTTGCGGTTTTTGAGGTAATACTTTATGGTGCTCTTTCTTTCTTTGTCAATCCGCAAAATGAGATGCCTGGTACAATTGACTCGCAGATGCTCAACTCTCCATGTATGCGCTGTGAGAAGTCGAACACTTGCGGTGTGATTCGTGTAGTATGTATTAAATTCCCCCACTGCATACCCTGAGGTGCAACCTTCCAAAACAGAATATTTTAGAAAGACAATCTATGCAGTATAAAATCAATGATCTCCATCAATTGATGTAATCCACCACTTGCTCATCTTTTCTTGCTTAGTGTCGGTCAACTCTATTATGCTTACGGTTCGGTGAGTACTATAGAAATGATTTGGAATTCCTCCTCAAGTTGCTCCCAACTATCAATGGACTCGTGTTCCAGGTTGATGTACCAGTCGAATGCATTCCCTTTCAGCGAACGAACAAAGTATTTTACCAAAAAGTCACCATGTGTTCCAACATTTTGTACAAGTTTCAACAAAGTGTACGATAGTTTGCCTTGGGTTCCCTTTTCCATCAAACTGTTGTCACTTTGATGGTTTATATTTTGTTGGGAATGGATAGACAATCAATCTATCTAGTATATGGGTTGGAGTAATACAAGTAAATTTGTGGTGTTCTGCCATATTGAGCTTTGATAGTGTTCGCTATCATGTCTTTGAACTATTTTGGAGAGAGAGGTGCAAATAACGGAATAGATGTTGCTCCTTTTGAAATTTGGATTATAGAGGAGTCGTCACCTCCTTGTTTCGTATGAAAAAAAAAAAAAAACCCAGATAGACAAGTGGAAACATGACATGACTCTCCGGGTGTAAAGGCCTCTACCTTGTTCATAAATTGAGCAATATGAAGATTTTTGTCATCAACATATTTCTTCAAGGCCTCAATGGTTCGCTCCATCATCACAAACTTCTCGACCATGTCAGTTGAGTCAGCTATTAAAGCTTTGACATTTATTGAAGTTGTAGAATCCATTGAATCTTCGGAATCACCAAAGTGGGAGCCAATTTGAGAATATTCTCAAAAAAATACAGACGCAAGATTTGCCCTAGGTTTTGCACTTACGACTATCGTATGAAAGTTGTTGATTTTTATTACTTCCAAAGAAATGAAGTATTTAGATCCATCTAGCCCACTGTTTTGAAACTTTATGCGAGTAATTGAGCAAACATGAATGATACCAGCAACACGAGATCATTAGAGTCTCATGTCAGAAAAATTCCACAAACTATTTATGATGCCATTGTAGTAGTACATATTGTAGTTTTGATTTGACAAGAGAAAGGGATGAAGAGTGAATCGGTAAACTGGCGTGCCAAATTTGTTGGACAAAATTTTGGAAGCACTGAAAACGACGTGAAAGCAAAATAAATAAAAGAAAAAATGTAATATTATTAAGGAATTACATGTGAGTAACACTCGTTGTTCTCTTTATTTCTCTCCAAGTTTCTCCCTGTGTTGAGTGGCCTTCAATGCTATTTCTCGGAATTGTGATGATGTAAAACTCATGATTATCGTCTGGGAGTAGGAAAAGAGGGGGGGTGGTTTATGTCGTTTCAAGTGATATCTGGAAAAACTCTGTTGACGTCCTTTGAAGCTATGAGGTTGGATGTTTTAGCTTTCTCCAATTGTGAAGAGTTTTCTTGATGTCCCTTGAATGTCATGTCCGTACCCCTTATAGTTAGGGGGGTTACAAGGTTGCAATGAATGACCAAAGGATGTAACTGGACAGTGGCGTATTGTGATTCATTCTTGCATTTGACAGGGACTACCACTTGATTTGAGCACGTGGCGTCACCTTGTTTGTTTCCGATGCCTAGTCACTGTGACACGTGGCATGGGTTTGGGATTCAAGGTTAAATGGACCTTGGATTTGAATTTATTAAGATGGACTTATTCTTTTGTAACGCCAAAATTAATTATTAAGCCCAAATGAACATGGATTTAATTCAAATTATGTATGAATTTAAGACAATGCAATTTTTGTGTCTACAAGAAGCTAATGATTTCTTACTATTTGATTTTCCTACGTAATGACCAGTTTTAGATAAATAGGACTAGTGCGCTTTAGGGTCCAAACGACCCATTTGATTTGGAATTTTGGCAAAGGGCCCTAATTTAAATATCTCTTTTTTTACGATTGTTTTGTTGTTTTTGTTATGTTAATGAACTACCATTATTTTGTTAATTTTGGGTGTTGTGAAACTAAATTTATTTCAACTCGAGAGTCAACCACTTCTTCTTTTATTTTTAAAATTTAAATATTTTTATTTCTTACCGTCTTATATCGATCTACTGTTTAATTTTACTTTATTTTATCTTGCAACATTAGGTTGTAATTACGTTAAACTTTTCTTTCTAGTTTTGTTACCCTTCCCTACTATTTTATTTATTTATTTATTTTTCAAATTAGTCCAAAGTTTTTTCTAGTCAAATCGCTGGTCAACCGCGAGATAGAGGGCATTCCGAGGGCCTAAACACTTCTCGGAATGTAACTTTGAACCTTGAACCCTTTTCCCCATTGATTTTAAGTCTGTTTAATCTTTTGAAAATAATTATAGTTTTTATTGGTTTTTACAAAAAAAACATATGTGGCGACTCTGCCATTTGGACTTTGTTTTCTTTAAATCAATAAGCATTACAAACGGTTTTTTTCAAAAACATAGCATTTTTATTTTATTGTAATTTTTTTGTATACGACCTGAGAATTTTTGATTCGTTTGAATAATTTTTATTAATTGAGTTCGGAACTATGTCTGATTTGGTGATTTGTTTTGACCACTAAATTTAGTTTATTTTTTAATAGTTCTAACACATTAGTTGTACACGAACCTTTTTGTCAAAACGTGGTTGATTTTATTTTTAAGAGACGGTTTGTAATTCCACTTTTCATGCTACATGATCCTTATGGAGTTGTTTCCTCTTGGTTTACTAGGTCTGTTCACATGTCATACCCAAAATGTGCATACCACATTAATTTATGGGAAAAGGGACAAATATATCCCCGATCTTTCAAAAATGGTATGTCAATACCCTTTGTCATACTTTCGATTCATCAAAACCCTTGCCGTCCAATAATCAGTAAACATTTACCCCTCCCACTAACGGAGCACTGATCGTGTACACGGTCCCAATTCTATGCCACAACCCGATTGACCAATTTTTTATCCAAATTTCTAAAACCCGCCAATAACCGAAGTACCCACCTGATTTACCCACAAACAAACTCTTTCAAATCCTAAAGAAAAATCCTAAAGTTTATTAATTTATGTTAAACTTTACACATGTTTTCCAAAATATGTATATAATAAGAATTTTATTATAATACTCCTATTAATTAATGGATTGTTATTGTAAAACTTAATTTTAAAAATTATTTTTTCAGAACATAAATTACTAATTAATCACTTTCCCTTAACAATGTGGGTCCCACATTTTCCTTTAGAATTTTTTTGTAATTCTTCTTCTCTAAATCTTCTGTTGATTTCATCGAAATTCATATGTTCTTCTGGTTCTCTCAATGAAGAAAAAATGGGAATTCATGGAGTATAAGGCATCAAAATCATCATTTTTACCGCCACTCTAACAATAGGTGCAGAGGGTATTCCCCCCCCTCCCCCCCCACCCTCTTCCTTTCCGTGCACATCTACAACACCTTTCCCTTTCTTAAACCATTGCCTTTACTAACTCCTCCTTCCCCACCATCTATCCTTCACCTTCCAATTCAAATTGCCATTATCTAGTTGTGGTCATATATCTGTAATCTATCAAAATCACTATTCTTCTTATTATCATTCTGATACGCTCAAACTTACTGCTCAAATAAGAAGTAAAGAGGTCGTATCAAGTAAAGAACCCAACTAATGAAGTTGGGGTCGACCCCATGAGGAAAATAGTTCAGACTTAACTTTGTTCTATTATTACTATTATGTAGTCCTATTCTCATTTTGTTTTTTTTTTTATAAAGAAACATAAAAATAAAGGGGTTTTTTTTATTTTCTAAATTATTGAAACTTACTAACTAAATTAAAGTAAACAACTAACACGTTCAAATCTTGGAGCTTAATCAATTAATAAAAGTAACTAGGGTTTAAGTGTTCCCCACAGTTTCCTAACTTGATAATCATAACTATAACAATTCTTTTCTAGTATCTTTCATGTAAAGTGGAAAATTATGTATCTCTAAATTCTTGGTCCGGCATCCAAAAAATTTCGCTCCGCAACTTGGTCTGTCTACGTGTGTTGCTATACCTAACCCTACACTCTACCTCATATTGAAGCATTGTATTCGTATTTGACTAGTTATTACCTCGTACAATCGCACTATCCGTATTAGATAGTATACACTACATCTATGTTGACAACTTCTTTTCCTATTATCTACCTCTTGGTCCAGCAAGTAGCATTAAGGCGAGTTCTAACGTTTGGCCTCTGTTAAAAAGTCTTCTAAACGAAAGATTATCAAATACATGCAAGACACTATTCAAATAGTAATGCTATTTAGTTCAGATTTTACCTCATATTCACCCATTGTTCCCATCACCATATTATAGAGTTTAGTTCCCATGTCATAACATACTATTCATATATTTTATTATAAGAATTCATGCACTTACTTTAACGAAAAAGATAAAATCCAGAAATTAACGTATTATCAACCAAAAAATCAACATCATTCCAGAAAAAAGTGAAACAATTACTGAAATTAATTAATCCTTCAATACTTGAACAAGAGAACTAAAGATTATCAAAAAGTCCAACTCCCCAAAATTCTAACTATCAAAAATTCTACTATCCAAGAGTCTAACCCCCAAAACGAGGTTTTTTGAACCATTTATAAAAAAACAAAAACCTCATAATAGAAGGATTCTAATTACTGAAAATTTGTCAAGATGCGTCAGGGTCGACGGACGTCAGGACCGTCATGGCCTCCGTCATCCCATACTTCACAAATTCATCTACTGCTTTCTTCATTACCCTCGACGAACAGGTTTGACGGACCCGTCCAAGCACGACGGTCCATCGAGGATATCCGTTCCATAATACTTAAACTTCTTGTTATTTGGGTACTGGGACTACTCCCTGATCATCACGAAGAACCAGCAAGATGGACCGTCGTGGATATGACGGTCCGGCGTGGACTTTCGTAATCTCACACTAGGTCAGACTTCCCGATCTTTCTTCAGCAGCTTTACTACGATGCCACCTACGGACCGTCACAAGATCAACAGACCGTCACAAGCTCCGTAGGTGGTCTCTTCTACTTTTCTCGCTCAAAAATTTATGTGTTCATCTATGGACAGATTTCCTGCAATTAAGGAGAAACTTACATAAAAATCAATACAAAAAGGATTTCGGACACACACTAAATTTAAGAAAAAAACATTAAAAATATCGTGAAACCACGGTATATCAACACCCTCAACTTAAATTTGTTGTTTTTCCTCAAGCGACACACTATGACTCACTACAAAATCTTTGTACAATAGTAACCATATTTTATCTTTCACAATTATTTTGCTATCAATCCGAATTATTCTCATCATGTTTATGCATGTTTTCACTATTAGACTTGAATTATGTGGAATTAGACCATGACACAGACTCACCACGCATTGACACCTATCCTCTGCAATTTCTCACCGAGGTGCTAATATTTCCATTATTGCAACTAATGTCCTCACTTCAAAACAACATTCTCATTTTTCACTCAATGATTTCAGTTTGAGTATAAGGATTACTTTTCAACACTCACTCTCAGAGCAAATTCACAACTCATTCATACATATTGTCATAAGCTTGCCCTTATTTTCACTGCTTTAAGTTCGCCATACAACTCTTAGGATCACGATACGACTTTCTTAGCTCGTAACATAGGCTCAGGGTCAGGTAGGCTATATTTAGTTACACTTTAGTGACTTTTTTCCCTCCTTGACAAATCGGCTAAACGTGCACCTTTATATCATTTTATTTCGCCCAATTTTTCATATTCTTTCACCTTGCTATTTTCCCTTCTTTCTTCATTTGTGTCAGTGACTCGTTTCTTTTGTTTCTTGTATTTATTATATATATATTTTTTTATTTCACATTTCTTTCAACTGGTTCTTGAGTCATTTTACTTTTGTTCTTTCTCTCTCTTTGTTCTTTCAACCCCATTTTCCAGAGCATTCCTCATAATAGCCACCCTCAACTCATGACTTTGCCAAGAGTCAAAGTACAGAATACCCAACGTTGGGTCCGGGCCACGAAAAGGTTGTTTACTGCATTAGCCACCCTCAACTTATGCTTTTGGCTTAAGATGAGCTGCACATGTTCATGAAGAGACCAGGGCCAACACATTAATCCAAGAAAAGACATGTTCGGGTGAAAAAGAAAGGTCTATTTTAAAATCAAATCATTTGGATCAAAGAGAGATTAATTTCATTCGTTTTTTTAAGCTAAAAATTGGCTATATTGAACAAGGGCCTATGATCCTTTCCTAATTGTCTATTACACCTTACTTTTAGCAGGACTAACCAGGCCAGTTCTAGATCAGTACAAACGGTGGACTATTCAAATTTTCCTCACACTCACTTGACATCTCATTACTCTACCAGATTATCAGATACCTAGTTCGAGTCTAATACTTAGGGTCATGTTGTGGTGTATCTCTATGTCTTGCTTAGAGCCACACATTTATCAATTACTGTGCCTAGTCATGCATCATTTTCATTACATCAGTATATCATTTTTGTTTCAGCTATCATGCTTCACAGTTATACTATGAACACAAGATATTGACAAGCCGGTTCAACAATAAAAATAATCAGTCTCTTGGGGAAAGAGAACACAAGCAAGAAAACCCCAAAAGAGGATAGTGAATTAGACTAGTCAGACTTCACCCTAGCACTCACTTTCCATTTACTCCACCCCCAACAAAAAGATATGCAATTGTCCCCGATGCAACTGAAATATGAGAGTGGTAGGTGAACCAAACTTGGGGCGCAAAGCTCCGGCGATCAAAAAGCTAGTGGGTCCGATTCCCTGGAACCCACTACCTATATAGTCTGGACACCCTCAGTAGTGTCCTCATAAGCAACAACACTATCAGTAGCACCTCCCGCTGTCTTCACATCTCTGGAGCTAGATGCCCCATCAGCTGACTCAACAGCCTGATCTGACGCGCCTCCTCATCAGCAATCGAGGCTCTCCTCGTAGCCTCCATCTCATGGCGCTCCTTCTTCGTTGCTCTACCCTCATCCTCCTTTGGGACCCCTATGCCTCTTGGCATGCTCTCGAGGGGGAGGTGTTGGAATCTCAGAAGTGGCGAATAAAGCTGCCAACACTGTGTCCTCAGCAGGCTCTGTAGAAGGGGCCTCAGACTCAGGAACCCTAGGCTCTAGGATCATATCAATATCATATCGAAGACTCTCAACGGCAGCTTGAAGGGTCGACTCGTCCACCTGAGGGGCTGGCCGGTCTAGCACCCGCAACTCAAAAGCGTCTAAGCACAGATGAACCTCAACGATCTTCCGCTCTGTGTGCTGGGCCATCTTACGCTCCAAGCGCTCCGCCGCCTCAGAAATAGACCTCGGCATCCAAGGCTGGATGTGATGCAGAAGTGTAGCCATCTGAGCCTCTAGTTTCTAGACCCTAGCAAGCGGGATTAGAGCGGGGAAAGGGGATAAGCGAGAGGAGGTAGGAGCAGTGCTGCTCCCGGGATAGACTCGACTGGGGTAGTGTCAGTCATCGCTGAAGTAGCCTGCGTAGCCGTTCGATCATGTGCTACCGTATCATCTAGATTTTCACCAAGTGGAGGCAACTCTGGACGGGGCCCACTGCATGGAGCCAACTCATTGGCCTCATCCCTGATGAGGCTGATATCACAGTGCCCAGCGGAGTCTTGAGATGATCAATGTTCCAGATGGGCCAACCTGTGGACCTGCATAAGGAAAATATTATGCACAGAAAAAGGTAAGTAGTGGTGAACTTGAAATCCCTCTCGTACATGACCGCCTCTAAAAGACAAGTGAAGTCCACGTCAAACCCGGCTATCATCGCCACCATCAGAACTAGGCGATCCCATGTAATTATATTATCAGCAGCTGTGGGGGAAAGTTAGTGGCGGATAATCAACCATAAAAACGTAGCCGTGAAGGTCAAGTTAGCATTCCTGATGGCTCCCTTTGGCTCTGTTATCCAGTCGGCACCCTCTCCATCGATAGATACGTGCAAGTGGAATTCTTAGTGTTAACCTACATGTTTCTAACCCAAATACCTAGAAAAATAGCAATGCCAAAGCACCAATTTCTCGAGTTTTAACAAGGCAATTCGAGGATTCTCAACCTAGGCAAGACAAAATTGGATCAAAGATGAAGACCCTCCAAAAAAAATAGGCTAATACTAATTAAAAATCAATAATGCAATGTAAATGGGTATAGATCAGAGACACATACCTGAGATGATGAGAAAAACAAGCAAGTGATGCACTTGGTTATCAAGAGCAGAACCACAGCCAGCAGACTCCGGCCAGTAGAAAGAAGATTTTGGGAATTGGGGATTTGGGGAAGTTATCAGTTGATAGAGAAGAGAGGTAGGACATTGGATGTTTGAAATTGAGGGAATGGGAGAAAGAGGAAAGGAAATGGTTCAAATGAAGGGGTGGGGTTTTTGAAATGGTGACAATTTCTAAAATTCCCCCGTCAGGTCGGGTCGGGTATGCTGATTAATGACGCAACGAGTCCCTGATGATGGCCAGTCACAGATGCGACGGTACATCATGGGTTGTATTCATGCGACGGTCCGTCGCTTGCCTGACGGCCCGTCGATGTATCCGTCAGTGACTGTTGTAGAGTGATTTTCTACAGAATTTCCTGGTGATGTGCTACGTGCAAATATAAAACCCATTAGTAGAAAATGCTACCATTACGAGAAAGAAAACTATAATAGGCACTTCAAAATCGACTTCACAATCAAGAATAACAAAATCTGCCAAAAGTATGAACGAGTCCACTTGCACTAGCACATCATGGAGTATCCCTATAGGCCTTTTTACTGTTCGATCGGCCATCACTAGCCGCATCGCAGTGGGCTTTGGATCACCCAAACCCAACTTCTTGTAAATCGAGGGGCATGAGATTTATGCTTGCCCCCAGATCACATAATGCTTTCGCAAAATGTAATGACCCGACTGTACAAGGAATAGTTAACGCACCTAGATCTTATTTCTTTTGTACTAGAGATCTTGTAGTAATAGCACTACAATGCTGCATTCTATCATCATCCTCAAAAGTTATCGATCTTTTCTTTGTAACAGATCTTTCATAAACTTGGCATAACCGGGCATTTGTTCTAGAGCTTCTACCAAAGGGACATTGATAGAAAGCTACTGCAAGATTGTTATAGAACGCTGATATTTACCATCCTCGATCTTTTTCACTAATCTTTGAGAAAAGGGTGGGAGTCTAAGCACGGGAGATACCTTTGCAGGCACTTCAGCATTCTTTCAAGTGTTATCTTCTACTTCACCACTAACCTCTACCACTTTATCATTATTTTTATCACCTTTTTCTCATTAGACGGCATAGGTGGGTCAATGGTTTTCTTACACCCCGAGTAGTGATTGCCATACAGTGTCCATCATTTTTCAGATTTTGGACAGTGTTGCTAGGAAGAGTGCTCGATTGCCGTGTGTTCACAGTCGAAGATAATTGGGTCATTTGCAACACAATCTTCTTAATTGATATTGCATGTGTGTCGACTTTCTGCCCAATACCGCCAAGTCACTCCTTAACTCTTTAATGTGCTCATCACTAGCATCGATCCTCCTTATCATTTTGTGCAACATATCCTCAACTCGCGCCATACTACCTCCACCATCCCTTGAAGTAACTTTACGATTTTGAGGAGGAACATAGGGCCCATTCCTATCATTTCTTATACCATAGTTACCCCTGTTGAAGTTGTTGTCGCGGTTGTAATTTCCATCTCGAACATAATGACCCTCACGGTTATAGTTACCATAGATCCGACCTTGGTTTCCTTGACCTTTATGCAATTTCTCCTGATTAGAGCCTTGGGCACTCGATCGGAAACCCCCCGTCTGCTCATTTACCGCATAGGAATCCTCCTCATCATAACATTCATCATTTGGTGGTGGTGGTTAGACAAGTAGTTGTCAACATTTATCTTTTCGCACCCCATTTGATATGTTGTTAAATACCAACCCAGCTCAGCCTCCATCTGAGCCATATCTTCACAGCTCATCTGTCGCTGGTTTTAGTGGATTGCATTTTGGGCTGCGAAGGGACTTTTTCTTGTTATCTGGCCTTCCTAGTACTCCAAGCTTTATTACTCCGGGTGATTTTCTCTAACTTTTCGGCAATCTCGGCACAAGGAAACTCCCCACAAGAACCACCATCTATAGTATCCAATACCGCTTTATTTTTATCATCCCGTCCTCGATAGAAATATTCCGTCAGTGAATCATCATTATGCGTTTATTGGGACGCTTCTAAAAGGAAGTGAATCTATCCTAAGTAATACTAACTGACTCCATAGTTTCCACAAAGTTTTTCAACTTTGTTTTTGTGAATTAGTTTTTTTGAGACCGGGGTAGTACTGCTAATAAAACTGTCTCTTGTTGGGTTCCAATGAAAATTGAGATTACATAAGGAGCTCAGTGAACCAAATAGCAGCCGCTGCCGTCAGTGAGAGAGGAAATACTCTTAGCCTTCTTACATCCAATCCAATTAGGCCTCCCTACAAACTTTTTACACACTGCCCTTTACCTTAGCTTATATGGCAATGTGTAGCCTCAGAAGGTCTGCCCTGAAAACAACCTCTAGCATTCAACCGAGGCATTTTCATCTGACTACTATTACCACAAACGTGGTGCCTTGTGGTAGAGGGGCAAGAGATGCCCATCCAGAGTCTACAATCTTATCATGCTTTGTAGTGTTCTTGAGGACATGGAGCAGGATTTGTCCCCTCTTGTTGAATTGTTCACCAGATCATCGGGTTAAACTGACCATGCACATCACCGGACTGGATGTTCTGGTTTTGATCATCATCGTTAATACCCAGTTTCAATTCATTTGCATATGTCGCTCTAATTTTCGTGCTCGTGAGGGAAACAAGGTTCTCATCCTCTCCACGTGTGTTTGGCATACAATGAGTTAATTTTGCAAAGAATTAAAAACAGCAATAGAAAGTAGAAATTAGAAAATATTGACTAAACTTTAGTAATAGGTTTAAGCTATTCTAAAAGCTACTTTCCCCGGAGCGGTGCCAAATTTGATACGCTCTAACTTACTTGCAATAAGAAGTAAAGCGGTCGTATCAAGTAAATAGCCCACTAATGAGGTTGGGTCGATCCCATGAGGAAACTAGTTTCAGACTTAACTTTAATTCTGATTATGTTATTATTTAGTCACCTGTTTCCTTATAAAAATAATAACATAAAGTTCTTTTTTTTAATTTCTAAATTAATGACCTAATTAACTAAATTAAAAGTAAAGAACTAACAGATTCAAATCTTGAAGCTTAATCAATTAGTAAACGTACTAGGGCTTAAGTGTTCCTGTGGTACATGGGGTTCCTAACATTGATAACCTACTAGAAAAAGTCTTTCCTAGTAATCTTGCATGTAAAGTGATATGCTATGTACTCTAAATCCTTGTCCGACATCTAGAAAAATTTTAACTGCCCACCTTGTCCGTCTACGGGTGTTGCTATTCTAACCCTTATCTTTACCTCATATTAAGCATTGTATTTCATATATGACTAAGTTATTACCTCGTACAAATTGAAAATAACCTATTAGATAGTATACACTAAATCTATGTTGATAATTCTTTTCCTATTATCTACCTTCTTGGTCCGGCCATTGCATTATGCGAATTCTACATTGGCCATCCGTTAAAAGGACTTCTAATGAAATAATTATCACTACTGGAAGACACTATTGTAGAATTGTTATTTTAGTCAGAGTTTACCTCATTATCCACCATGTTCCCAGAAACAAGTTATGAAGTATAGTTACCATGAGCTTAATATAAGAATTCTTGCACTTACTTTAATAAGAGAAAGAATAAAATCCCAAACAATTCACTTCTGATTAATCAAAACAAAAGGCACCAACCAACGATCAATTCCAGAAAAAAATTTAACAAATTCTGACATTAATCCTTCAATACTTGAACAAGAGAACTAAAGATTATCAAAAAAAAGTCCAACTTCTCCACAAGTCTAACTATCAAAAAGTTACTCTCCCAAGAGGCTAACCCCAAAAATGAAGTTTTTTCGAAAACTATTTATAAAAAACAAACCTAATAAAAGCAAGAGGACTCTAAATAACGTAAAAATCTGTCAAGACGCGTAGGTCGACGGACCTCGTTGATAGGACGTCGTGGTCACGACGGTTCGCCATGGCCTCTGTAGTCACGTACTTCACAAATTCTTCTGATTCTTTCTTCATTACCAATCGACGACAAGTATTGATGGGACCATTCAAGTACGACAGTTCAGCGAGTGGTCTCCGTTTAATAATACTTAAACCACACTCTGGAATTTTGGGTACAGGGGGCACACTTATGATCAATCACGACAAACCAACAGGACGAACCGTCGGGATATGACGTCGGTCGTGGACTTCGTATTTCCCACACTAGGTCAGACTTCCCCATTTCCTTTAGCAACGTCATAGCTGCCACCTAGGGACGGTCACAAGCTCCATAGAGTGGTCGGATCTGCATTTCTCACTCAAAAACTCCGGTCACTCTTTGGGAAAACATCTGCAAAAAGGCGAAACTTACATCAAAAATCAATAAAAAAAGGCTTGGGACACTCACTAATTTAAGGAAAAAGCATAAAAACCGTGAAAACACGGTAGAATCACATTCTCACAGGAATAATGGTGGGTTGGGTATTACTTAACCTCCCCGGAAAACTCTTTTGTAAACCCACCCATGGCGAGGTGCCATAGGTGGATTATCAAAAGGTGAAGAAGATTTAAAATCATATAATGTTCATGAAGGATATATCAAGGTCGTGATGAATTCAATACGGATTTCATTTTTTATAGGTTTAAGAGAGTTTGTTTAGGGGTATTTTGTGGGTTAATGTGGTTATGGGCAGGTTTTTGAAATTTGAGTTAAAAAATGTCAAATCGTGTTGTGGCAGGTAGGATTGTGACACGTGTGCACGATCAGTTGTTCCGTTGTGGGATAGGTAAATGTGTACTGATTATTATACGTAAGTTTTTTATAATCGAAAGTATGACGAATTGTATTGACATACCATTTTAAAAGATTAGGGGTATATTTTCCTTTTTTCTTTTTCTTTAATTTATTGCAAATTTTGTATAATCCACTTAATTCTATACCCAAAAAGTAAAAATAAAATTCAAGAACCTAAAAAATAGTATTTATAGACAACATATATGCATATATTGGAAAAGAAATATAGGGGTCCCACTGACGGTAGAGTCAAGTTAAAAGGAATCAAAGATTTACCAATCCTTGGACTTCGTAAAATCAAAATTAATTCCCATATTGATGATTCCTTAATGTCTCCCCTCACCAAAATAAAGTTGGTTCGAGAGCGGGGATAATGTTTATTGAGCTTCAACAAATAACTGTGTTCAGTATGAAACTTACAAGAAAAGGAGATTTCTTTATTCAAACTTTCAACATTTAACATAGAGAGATAGATTCAGAATACAGTGTGATATTTTTCCGATAGCTCTAATGGGAAATTGAGTCCCTCTTTATAGGAAGGAAAGGATGCCTTTATCATAGGCTTACAATTGATGTGCTGAGATATTGCCGACACGCGGGTGGAGGTACCATCAAGATCATTGTAGCATCTTAATCTTTTGATAATCGGTCTTCTTTTGATAAAGGTAATCGTGCTTTCCAAAAGAGTTTTTTCTTTAGCATCTATGGAGCGGCCAGTTTAGAAAATAGTGAAAGTTACTAACACAAAAGATAATTCCGGCTTTGTTCCTCTATCTTTTGCGAAAGGTCTTTTCCTATTCCATATCTGGTTCCATGTAGGTCTAAGTCTAACCTTAGATTGCACATGTCACCTTATCGTCATCTTCTCCTTCGGAAGAAGCAGCATCCTTAGTATTTGAAGATCTGTTCTTCAGAATGATCTTCGATGTTTGTCCAGCTTCCTTCAATTTTTGTTTGAGGGCTGCTTTGGATAGTTTCTTTTGAGAAGCCTGGACCCTTCTCAGTGAATTTGTACTCTGACTTTTCCTGCTTTTAGGAAACCCAGCCTTCTTACCTGTTTATTTGTTTGCACAAATAATTGATATGCGATCTATTTCGCTTGGTAACAACGTTGCCAAGTGATGATATAAGAGATTCTTCTCTTGAGTAAATTTGCATTATTTTTTATATGCTCTTTAAGTTTTGATCTCCTCCTGGGTTTGAAATTTCTGCATACCTACTGGATCAATCTCTTGGGGTGAATTTCCCTGGTGGCCTGCCAAACAATGTCCACACATTCATACCCCATCGTGGGCGATGGCCTTTTGTTAGAGGTTGCTGTATCCATGAACCGAAGTGTGCTTGGTCCCGAGATAGAGGAAAGTTATCCATGCAGGCTTATAATCACACCATTAGAATGCTGTGGCGGTGTGTCATGTCAAAGCAATGGAGTGGTTGAAGATGAATCTGGCAACCTTCAGATGGTCTAGTAATTCTCTTGATTGTAATCCTGGAATCATGATTTGATTATCTGCATCTTGCAATCTCGATGGTCCGACGGATTCTGTATCCACCAGTGTACAATGGGCTCAAAGTATCGCCTGGTTTTTATAGTGGATATCTGTTTCCACATATTTAAATTCATGTAACATGGTTTTAATTACTAAATCAACATCCATGTTAATTACTTCTTTTGCTGAGTGCCATTACAGGTAGCACTGTGTGAGCACCCTGAAAGTCAAAAACATCATCCTTTTGATTTGGTTTTGTGAAATTGTGTTAGTCAATTCTGGATTGACTGCTTGGGCGAGATGTCCTCAGGGGGGCTTTCAGTGCATAGGCTGCATTTTGTTTTTGGGCGGAGGTTGAAGCTTCATCAGGAGCAACAGTTGGTCTCCAAATTTAGGTTTGAGTAGTGGGAGGTAGTTTGGCCTGCAAAGGGGCTTTTTTGGTGAGAAGAATTCGGCAGAGTTGGATAATCTGCTTAGTTACTGTGAAAAAGTTTTAGACCCACATTAAAGCAGTCTTAAGGACGAAGATTCTGCTTTGGATTGGTGTAAGTTGGGGAGCTGAAATGGTCTACATTTTTGTTTTGGGAATATCCTTGTCTCCTTTGCTGCTGGCTTAAACGCGGCTCATGTTTCCTGCAAAAATTCACGGGGTTAAAAAATCTGGTAGGGCAGTTGTTTTTCTCGCTTGATGAAATCAATATCAAAATCAAAGCTAATAGTATAGCTTGCCAACCTTATCAAAGATTTTTTTGAAACAATGTTTTTAACATCTTTTTTTTTTTTTTTTTTTTTTTTTTTTTTTTTCTTGTTTTTTGTTTTTTTTTTGTTTTTTTTTTTTTTTTTTGTTTCTTTTTTTTTTTTTTGTTTTTGATCGTCGAAAAGGTGGGTTTTTGATTCGCCCCCGTCAATTTTGTCTGGTTTCTATTTCTTTTTTAGTTATCGGTGTTTTGATTTTAGTTTTGTTTGTTATTTTTTGTTGGTAATGTTTTTGTTTTTGGTTTTTTCTTTATTTTTTTTGTATTTTTTTTTTTTTTTTGATTGAAAGACTTTCTTTGGCAGACTTGCAATCACTCTTAGCAGAATTTTTTTTGGTATAAGATCATCTTTGAAATTTTGTTATACAACCGACATAGACAAGACTTCTGTTTAACAGGGAATAATTTTTTTGAGAGGAATTCCGGATTCCCAAGTAAAATGGAACCAATTGCTCTGTCAGATTCATGACCTACATTTTGTTTCAAGTATCCTCCACACCTGGTCAGAGGCTCAGTTTTCAACTATCATGGAAGCATGAGGATAGGATCCCTAACTACAAGGATGTCTTGGGGGGTGTGGACCAACTCTTTAAACTCGAACAACCGCTTGGGTTTGGTTTTCTGAACCCAAGGAACAGGGGACTTTCTTAGTCTTTGTAAAGAGGTTCACAAGATGTGTCTTATCTTGGGAATAAAAGCAGCAAACAAGTTCAAACCTTCCTAGAAATCTTGCTGAGCTGGGTTTTTTCATGAATTTCGTTGGGAATTTTAGAAGAGAACTCTAAAGCTCTACAGATGGTTTAAAGTTCCTAAAAAGATCATGGCCCTAAGAAACCTAATCTTTTTTAAACAACCATTTTCTAGCACTGACTACTAAGCCCATTTGTTTTTTACTATATTGAAGAATGTGTTGAGGTGTTTAAAATGAGAACATGTTTCTCATAACATATTAACACTCAGCATATAAAACAATGGACTGTAATAAAGAATCATTGAAATGTAATTCATGATGTTTTGAAATTCAGAAGTGGCATTTTTTGAGCCAAAAGGCATAACGTTCCATTCAACTGACCAAATGGAACATTGAAAGCATTTTGGTATTTATCTTTCTCAGAATCGAATTTGGCCAAAAACCCGATTTCAGTATCAATGTTGCTAAAAACTTTAGCATTGAAAATCCTCTTTAGAGGTCCTTTTGTTAGTATTTGGTACCTAATCCGATTTTAAACGGAGTTGAGAGCTTGTAATGTATTACAAGTCTTTGGAGCACTCTCTTCTTTTTCAGAGTTTTTGGTTACCGTAGAAAGGCAGAGCAACTCAAGGAGATTTTTGAAACTCTGATATGCCATTTTTTAAAAAGAGTATTATTTTCCTTTTTGCATCTTCCTCATTTCGTGAGTCATCTGACCATGGTTCCCTGCCTTAGTGTTAATGGACCTTTCATTGAATCCTTCAATGTATGGTAAGGAAACAATTCTTTTTTTCTAATCCATAAAGCATTAGTGAAATCTAACAAATTTCTTTTTCCAAATTTTCCTCGAAGATTTGCCTATTGTTGTTAACAAATCTCCGGGGTTTTTTAAAACTTGTTCAATTTTCCCCTTACTACGACGGTTTTCATCTTTGAAGTGAGATGTTGGGAAGCTGTTTATTTTGAAAACATTTTTTTCTCTTGACGAAATTGCTTTCTGTTCTTGAGAAAAGGTTTTTTACAAAGGGTAAAAGAAGATTTTTCCTAAAATATTGTATTGGAGATACCATCCAATGAAGTAAAATAAGGTTTTATTGGGTAATAACGGTATTCCGAGATGATATCTTCATTAATATCTTCGTAAAGACGAAATCATTTGTTAAAACAAATGCCATTGTTGCACATGAGCTTTAAAAGCTTGTAATTAATTTTCAAAAGTTCTCTCCTGTAGCGGAGTAATTAATTTTGAAGTACTTTTTTGTAAATACGAAGTGGAACAATACCTTTCATGATGCAGTTTCTATCAGCACCGCTTCAAGCAACGACTTTGTTAATAACAAATGTTTATTACCACTATTTTTGATAGGAATATTATGGACTCTGAGGGCCTGATAGAGGAATTACAGTTAGCACCGGTGTTGCATAGGTAGAGGCATGTTTGTTGGTTTGTGTAAGGACTTCGCTGCTCAACCAGATGGTTCGTTGTTGAGTTAGGTTTGGTTTGTCATCATCCTCATTGTCCTAATTGTTTTCTGAGGAGCTGTGCCTAGATCATAATCTAAGAAAGCTGTTGTTTTAGAAACTTGATGTAGCAGGGGTGTTCATTTGTCTATTATGGAAAGTCGGGATTTGATTTTTTTTGGATTCATTTTTTGAGAAAGGAAACGTTCATGACGAAGTCAGAAAATAGTTTGGTTCAGAAAGATTTTCTGAGAGATTCATGACTTGCTTCATACTGAAAGTCAACAGTAGGACGAGAAAAGAACTTCGGTTTGTTCCTGTATTGAGGATTAAGTTTTTGAGTCTAGGAGGAAACGATTCCTACCTCAATCATCATTGATATGTTGTATAACATCAAAAGGGGCTTCTCTTTGAGTTATCAGAAGAACCCTGATCCTTGGTTCTTTCCACAGTGCAAATGCTCCTTGCAAGTGCAACCCTTTTTCTCTGTTGGACTAAATCTGAATCATAGTCAGGTTGATGTCTTCATCTGGCTGTTTTCTTCGGATTCAGTCTGAACGTCAGAAAATGGTTCGTCAATATGCAGAATTTCCCTTTCGTTTCTCTTTATCCATTTCAAGAAGAGTGATTTCTTCTTCTTTGTTTTTTTGAACGACATTCGTTTGCTCTATGGCCCTTTTCGCACAGAGTGTTCCAGTCAAGGCTCCAACAAACGTCTGTTTCTTTTGGGTAGATCTCTTGGACTTGTTTTTCTTCTTTTTCTTTCTTTCTTTCGGATTTGGACGATTTAGAGGAAGCAATCTTCCTTTATGATTTTTATTCTGTGGATTTATCTTTTTCTTCCTCTTTTTAACAATCGGGTGGGGTGATAAATCAAATCTCTACAAAA
>JAKWJA010000887.1:0-10907 GCA_027704765.1 Solanum habrochaites
CGGTTTGGTAAGCAGAGGATAGCTTAGACCCAAGGTTTATATTGTCATTTGAAGTTCCTGAAGTGTGTGTGTGGGGGGGGGTGGCTTATGATTGGCATTGCTCCAGGACCTCTCAGGAGTGACACCCGGTATTTCACGTATCTATGCTGAAAAAATACCATGGAGATGGAAACTACATTATTCGTTGGGATTCAGTCCTCTGGATGAGAAATGTCTTATGAGGAGGAGTCTGTTGCTATTTAGATAGAGAAGTACGCAAGTTGAGATCAAAGGGATGCATCCATCAAGGTTCACTGGAAGAATCGGGCAGTTGAGAGTCCAATGGGAGAATGAGGTGATATGCAAGAAAGAATCCATCATCTTTTTACAGATTCAGGTACTCTTTCTCTCCCTTGTTTTCTAATGTGATCGTCGGGGAAGAACGATGGGTAAATTGATATCTATTGTAACAAAACCTGTTTTAGTCGCGTTCGAGCAGTAAAATTATTTTGAAAATAACTGATTTTGGGTCAAAACGGATCAGGAGACGTACGTCATGTACAGAACCCACGGACCGTCGAGGGCCCCTCCGTTCCAAACACCACCCACCCATTCCCCAAATCTAAAAATCTGGGTACTGGGAGCGGACTCTCTGAACTCCATGCCGGACTGTGCAGCACGGACCGTCGTGATACGACGGACATAACGAAACCTTTAGAAAGTTAATTTCTAGAACGTTGTGAAGGGACCGAAGGATAGACCGTCATAGACGACGGGCCGTCAAGTACGCGTTAAACCTCGATTGGGTCGGAATTCTGATAAAAGTTTTTCAAGGGGGTTTTCTTTTGACCTTCATGACAAAACTTCATGAACTTAGTGGGTGAGGTTAATAAGGTATTACCTTGGGGGGTTTTAAAAAAAATAGGAAGTAACCTTGAAATAAATAGGGGTTACCTTTTATCATCTTTTATAATGATTATATGATAATTAGGTAAAAGAAAAGATTGGAAGGCAAATAAAAGAAAAGGAGAGAGGCGGAGACATTTTGAACGAGCGAGCAGAAAGGGAGAAGGCAAGAGAAGAAAAGCAAAAGAGAAAGCAAAGCGTGAGAAGTAACTTGTTGATCGCAATCTTCAGGTGGAGGTATGTTTAGGTTTATTCTATTTATAGTAAACTCTTAATAGCGATTGATTGTATTGGGTGAATTGTAAGTCTTCTATATGCTGTATGGGTTTGATGTCTGTAATTGGAAAAATTGTTTGTGGATTAGAATGTTTGATACTGTTGATATTCTTTAACCTTGAATTCTCTTGTTAAGATGAAGTCTTGGCCTAACGAAGACTGGATGAAATAAAATTAATGAGCTAGTGGATGGGTTATTCCGCTTAAGACACGTTTGTATTAGGGGATCATGTTTCACGTTCCGCACGGTAGTATAGGAAGATCGGGTGTTGGTGGCCACGTTCCGACACGTTTCAGTTATTAGGGGATGCGGGGTCACATTATGAACGTAGTATTAGGGGAGCGTGCAGTGTCACGTTCCGGACACGGATTACGGAATATAAAGAGAAGTAACCTTGAATCATGTTAATTACTCAATTTCGAAGAAAACCTATGTCCCACATGAGTATGGTGTGGAGGCTTGAGTCATCATAGGTGCGCTGATGTTGTTGCCCATGGTTTGTACTGTTGTTCTACCTGTTGAGTATTGTAGGTTGAATCTATAATATTATTTGAATAGATTGCTTTCTATTTAGTGGCAGATGATACCTACTCAGTAGGGTTCCTTGTACTGACCCCTACGTTTATTCCCTTCTCTTGTTGTTGTGGAGTGCAGCAGTGCACCATTGACTTCGACTGTCCTCAAACTCCTAGGCCCTCTTCAGCACGCAGATTTCAGGTGACTATTATTCCGAGATGGGAGGGATCTTTATTCCCGTCTGATGTCTTGAAGTTCGGAATGGCCCATCTTCTATTATTTTAGTTCTTAAAACTGTTCGACTTAGTTTTGAGGATAGATGTTCTTGAGTAATGACCTCCAGATTTTTGAGGAAAGATAGAAGTATTGAGTTTTAGGAGTTTATTTAATTGATTTTTTAAATGAGGTTTTGAAATATCTTACGCATTTTTTTATATTTGTTCACTATGGTTTGCAAATATTGATAAAGTTGGGGTTTGGATTTGTTGTTCGCTAACCTAGAGAAGAGTTTAAGTGGAGGCCACTCGCGGGCTTCCCTCATTTTGGGTCGTGGACATCAATCTCAGCCAATGATTAAAAATGATTTAAAAAATTTGTTTAAATATTTTAAATCGTTGCCATTAAATTTAAAACACATTACATTTAGCAAATCGTGGTGTTGACAGCGGAGTTTGCTTTTTCCGGCAAGCAAAATCGCTGGTTCTACCAGCGATTTTGCCATTTCGGTTAAATTTAAAATTTATATACCGTTTTCAATTTTTTGATAACATTTTATACCCATTAGGCTCCGGACTCCATAAATATTAATGTCACACCGTAATATAATTTGTATGTGTATTTGCCTCTTAAAATATTATTAGTTAGGGGAAACTTTCACATATAGCCATTTAAAGATAATTAATTACTCTCCATAGTTATAGTTTGATAAATACAATTTGTAGCTACATGTGATTTAAGGAGAGAATTAAGCGAGAATGGGAGGAGAGAGAGGAAGGAGGCGAGTAGGGGGAAAGAAAAAGAAGTGGAGACAGATGAATGTATATGTATATTGGTTAGTAATTGATATTTACATATTGTAATTGTATATAATGGCAAGATGAGATTGGGGTGAGCGGAAGGAGATAGGCGAGTGATTCTTAATCAAGTTTTGCTTTTAGAGTAATGACTAGGATGATTGAAAACTACAATTTTTTCTTTCTCAACTATATATCTCCAACAACCCCATAAAGTCAAGGGAGATGAATATCTTATGTTATCTATTATAGTGATTTATACAAGCTCAATTTAATTGAAACATCTATCCAAAATGGAAAAAAAAAAAAATTTTGAATTATTTAGTTATCTTAATTCTAATATCTAAATTACTACATGCATATTTGATTAATTTATTTATAAAAATAAAAATATTAATAATCTGAATTGCAACCCAAAATTAAAGCAATCAATTCTTTGTACCAATCGATTCTTTTTATCTTGCTTGAAAGTTGTGGCACCTCCGATCTCCAAATCCTAGATCTGCCTCTAAATTCACTAGGGATACAAACAACATGCTAAAAAGGTATTATAGGTTTCTAGGGGTAACTTTAGTGGTCCTCGAGGAAAATAGTGGTGAGATGAAGAGTTTCAAGGTAGGGTAAAAGCAAAATAACTATTGATGCAAAATTGGTGAAAAACAATGATAGAGAGGGAAAACGAACAAATAAGAAAAAGTATAAGGTGACATAGAAAGAGGAAAAATTAATGGTTACTAGAAAAAATGATAACTTTCATATGTCATGTTAAGGGAAAATATAAGAAATTGTATGAATTTGTCAAGACAAGAAAGAGGAAGGCTGAAGACCTAAAAAGACATTATAGTAGTGCATTCCATTAACTATAATTTGTTCAAACTAAACATCAGAACACTTTAATGAAGTATTTCCATTAGAAATTTCAACACATATTATCAAATACCCGCTATGTAAGTAATTTAGTCACTTAAAATATATATTAAGCTCAACAAGTTGTAAGCATGTTCCAATTAAGATTAATGTGTACAATTAAAAAAAAGTAACATAATCTAAGTGATTAAATTATATGTGTAATAAATACTTGACAATTGACATCATACATTGTAGCTTTTCCAAAATTTGTGTCATAAGCGTTTAATAGAAGAACATTTTCCTATGTTAAGGTGTCTATTATCTGTACCTTTGGAATAAATGGTTTCGTAAATAAGCTATTTAGGTTTGTATTTTTTTGTGTAGGTTTTTCCATAGCTTCTTTACTTGTACCTGCAACATTAGTAATGTTATGGGTTTTAGGGAGTTTCCCAACGTCTCCTTTTAGTTCTGACTGTTTACCGTCTGCCGAACGACGTAGCTCTGCATGTTTAGAGTCATGCTGCTGACTACTAGTTTTCAGATTTTGTACATCTGCTTCTATAAGATTGTGGTAGAGTGATAAGTATTTCTTCATCTTTAGTCAGATGTCTGGGGTTGGAGTCCTCCTAGGTACGGAGTCATCCTTGTTAGGAAGCGTTTTACCCCAATATGAGACTTTTCAGCATAAATTCAGATTTAGTCGAACTTGTATCAAACATCAATACCAATTCAAATTAAATCGAACTTTAACGTAGATAGCAGACATCGGATTTTCATCGGGGGAAAAAGAATGTTCATTATTGAAGACAATCGATGGTCGAAATGAGTGCCATGATTTACCACTCTCTTCTTGAAACGTGTGCATAAACAGCCAATGATATATATTTTGGCTAAGGGTTAGAGCATATATAACTTGATTCTCTTTTTATATAATTCATGAAATGGTTGGTCTGTACTCTGCATAACAAAACAAACATGTCACTAGTGTCACCTAGTCACCCATGACTTTTCTTTCACTAAATTCCAACTAACTCATAACACTTCATCAAACAACTTTTTTACAAAAACAAATCAAAGAAGTTACATGAGACATGAACCTTGTACATTAATCAATAATGCATAAGTTAGGTGTTTAAAAAAAGGATATTGACACTTTTAGTCCATCAAACATAAAAAATAAAAATTAATAATAATAAAAAAAGTCTGCAAACACTAAAACAAAAAAAGTTTTAGTGTCAATAAATAGACATGTCAATAAAGAGTGCTAAAGTCTTTATCGACATTTAATGATAAAGACCACAAGAAGTTGGAGAAGGGACAGGCCTCGTCAACGGAGTTTTCTATCCTATTGTCGAGACGAATTGCCCTACCCATAGAGCATCGCCTCAACAAGATGACTTCTAGTCCGATCCTTCCTGCGCTTCGATTTGAATATTTTATCGTAGGAAAGACTGAAAAAGTCCCACTCTTTCTCCAGAACGACAGGAATCAATCCAACATCCCTTGCTTGACCTTCTAATCTAACGCCGCACTCAATTCATAAAGTGTTCCCCCGTTCGATAAGGTGCATATAGTGGGCGATTTGAACCTAGTACTCATCATCGGCGAAGTCGAACTTTAAAAAGTTTTAGGGACATACATAAAGAGTGCTAATTGTTATTAGGATACATATTTAGTGGCAATTAAATTATTATTGTTAAGTATCAATTTTTATATGGTAAAAACATCCCTTTTTATGTAAGATTCGGGAAAAATTCACATTTTAATTGGATGTAATATAATTAGCATACCCTCATGCAAATATCAATACATATATTTGTAATTGTTACTTATAAATTAACATAAATAGCTAACTCTATCATTGCTTTTAAGACTTCTTTTCTCCCTTAAACATCAATACATTTTATTTGATTCTTATGATTTTTGATTAATCACTTTTAACATTTAATTAATTGATATATACACTTTTGAACCCTCAAACTGTGAATCTTCTTAAATAATAAACTATTAAGCTCAATTCTAGAAGAAAGTGTAATTTATCTTTACTTATAACTTTCTGAAAAGTATTTAAATAGCAAAATCTCTAAGTGGACAATCGATTCTTCTTGTTCTATATCCTGTTAAAAGTGAAATTAATCTTAAATATAATTTAATATATATAAGTATATATTCTTTATAAAACCTTTTCAACTATATAGTAATATTTATCTTTGTTAAAAAGTAAGCCAACCTTAGTTCTTTATCCCATTATTATTCATGCACATCATGTATATTTTGGCCAAGGGTTAAAGAGTCCTCTAGAACTTTTATCTCATTTTGGATTAGAATTTAATAACAAATATTGATGTTAATTTCTAACATTTGATATCTTGTATTCTCAATATCGTTCTTAAAAATTGTCTAAGTATAAATTTTATGACTATAATATTTTTTGAGATGCAAAGTTTTTCAAATATTCTGTAAGGATAAAATATTTCGCTTATCTAGTTATTTTTATTTATTTTTCTTCAAAAACTCGATATCCTTTATAAAAGTTTTTGGTTAATTAAAATAAAATAAAAATTAAAAGAACTATAAAACCCTTTTTTTTCTAATTGTATCTATCATTGTAGAGATCTTCCCTACCATTAGATGGCAAACAATAATGAAACAAAATCATACTAGTTAGATTGTTTTATCCTTGATAAGTTGCCATTTTATTTTATTTTTATTTGTTTACCTTTTAATTTCATTTTTATCCTTGATTCTTTTTTTGTGTGCTTTATTTTCTAATATACCCTTTTCATGTTTTCTTTTTATCTATTTCCTTAACTTTTTTACTTTAATTTTACACTCATGAAAATTTACAAAATTAACATATATTTACTGATCTAACAATTATTCCCAAGGAATTCTTTGAATAATCTTTAGCAATTCAATATTAGTTACTTTTTTTTTTTTGTAATAAATCAATGCATGTATTAGCTCGTGAAGATTTTTCATTGGATTACCGTGATTTTCCTAGCAAAATATTAAATGAGCTAGCCACCCCTTCTCTCGAAAAAAAATGTTATTTACTAAAAAAATATATTTAAAAGTCATATTAAATATTCCAATAGAATAAATATTTAACTTATGACGTTTTGAATCGCTATTTATATTTTTTGATTTTCTCTACTTGAAAAATGAACTGATTTAGAAAAAACTAAGCTTGTAATTAAGATGCCTATGAATAAACATTGTTTTTTTCTCAAACAAAAACTAACAAATGAACGTTGATATTTGAAGTGTAAAATTACAGTTAAAAATTATAAATAATACTAAATTACTAATGAAAGCATAAAAAAGTATGTAATATTTTGTGTTTAAATGATACAGAAAAGATAAAGTAAAAGAATTTAAATGAAATAAGACTAAAATTAATTACCAAAAAATGTTTGAGAAGATTTTTTAGGTTATGCATATATTTGTCCTAAAAAATAATCGATTTCACATATTTGAGAAGATTTTAGGTTATACACGTACTACCGACCTACTTATATTCTATCTACGTCCTGTTTAATTTGTATAACATGCAGTTTCTTATTTTTCATATTATATTACTTTATTAATTGTCATTGGTCTTTTTTCATGGTATCTAAATTCTCATAGATTGTTCAACTTAAAGTTGTTTATGTTTTGCGACTCTACATTAACCCAGAATCATGAGTTACAACCCATTGAAACGAAGGTGATAGTATCAACACCATTGACATGCAATGACAACACCTCTCGTAATCCTCATACATGGACAGAAATCATCTATTTTGATTTGAAAGACTTGTAAATTACTAATAATAAAGATTTTTTTTAAAAAATATGAAAAAAACTACCAATCATACTACTATGACAATGGTTGTAGAAGAATCAAGAAAAAAAATATTGAAAGCATGATTTTGGAATTACCTACGAAAGTGGAAGGAACATCGGAAAGAAGGTCAAAAAATTTTAGAAAATAATGGATGTAATAGGAGAGATAATTTGATTTTAAATAAAATTATACAAAAATCTTTGAATGGACTATTGATTCCTGTATACACTAGATGTGGGTCACATTTCAAGTACTGGCAAAAAAATTAAAACTATATTACTGACCGTAAATAAATTAAATATACCCTTATTCCTTAATTCCCATAGGATGTTTGCCATCCACCATGTACTTTTCCAAAACAAATTGGTATATTAGTGAATAGAACGATATTTCCATTTGAATTTGTATAAAAAGAAAGAGAGAAAGGGGAAAGAAACTTGTGCAGGGAATATTTTAATTTAAATTATAAGTGTATAGGACAAAAATAATGTATTTGCATGTGTAATATACAATTTTCTCTCGCTTTTATACAATATAAACGAATTTATACATTTCGTTTCTGTTGTATCAGCGAGATAGGCGAAGGGGCGAGCGAGATTCGGGAGCGTGGCGCGCGAGATCGGTAGAGGGGGAGAGGGAAAAAAATAATGTATATATAACAATTTTCCTCTCCTTTATACAAATGTAAACAATTTTATACAAACTGTTTTTGTATTTGTAATCAAAAAGTGAGAGGAAGCAAGCATGAGATGGAGGCCGCAGAGAGAGAGTGCGAGCGAGAAGTTTGAGGGTGAGATTGGACTGACAAACAGTTTGCACGGGACACATTAAATCAAGGGTGGTTATAAAGCAATTATTTGATTTAGTATTTTATCATTATTCAATTTTCCCTTTAAATATATTACCTCCTATGATATTATCTCATTTGTTACATAAATTTTTTTTTGAGTATAAGAATTTTGAATTTTTTGAGCCAAAGTATTCAAATATTTATTAATAAGTATTTATATAGCTGATTTGACTCATATTTACGATTATTTTCTTACTTAAAATTAAATAAAATATCAAAATGAAGCCTCTTTTCAGCATATCGGAGTTCGATTATTATATTGGATCGAACTTTGAGAGTTTTTGAATTTTCAGAAAAGATGGATCAACTAATCGATTATAGAAGTGAACTTGGACATACTGACGTCAATCCCTTTGAATGTTAGCTCATATATGTATATATATCCGAGTTTTCTTATTCACGTGTTTCGCAATGTGTGTTTTATTAACTTGAATTTTTAGATACTTCGATGACTAAATTTTCATAAGAAATATATATTAAATTATAATGAATAATACAATGGCAACAGTTTACAAAATAGAATAAGACTTACGACAATGAAATATTCAAGAAAACTATTTCGAAGAGAAAAGAAACATTATTTTTAAAGAAAATAAAATGTAACAGATTTATTCGTATAATACTGGTGTATATATAATGAAAAAATTAGTACATAACGTAACGACCTATTTTAGTCGTTTGGAGCAGTAGAGTTTATTTCTGGTAATAACTGTCTCATCGACGGATCCCACGATGGAACGACGACCGTCATGGGCTCGACGGACCGTCGAGGGGTCCTCGTTCCAAACCTTAGAATCTGACAATTTGGGTACTGAGATCGACTTCTCTGAACGTCACGACGAATGGCCGGACGTACCGCCTTCGTCACGACGGACCGTCACAAAACCGTCTAACAAAAGTAAACTCTCAAATTAACTTTGTGACGGATACGCAGGACGGCCTTCACGTCCGTGATGAACCGTTCACACAGTCTACTTAACCTTTGGCTGGGTCGAATTTCTGTTAGATGTTTTTAAGGGCGTTTTGGACTAATTCTGCTTATTAATTATGAAAGCTAGTAGGTTTCATGTTAATAATGGTCCACTATTGGGGGTTAAAGGAGATCACCTTAAAATAAATAGTGAGTTCTTTTATCATCTTTTGGTACTTACAATTATATGACAATATGGTAAGAGACAAAGGATTTTTGAATAAGAAAATAGAAAGAACAGAGAGAGAGGAGAAACGACTAGAGAAGAGAGAACTGAAGAGAAACGAAGATTTTGGAGGAGTAGCTTGCGTGATCACGAATTCTTCGTGGAGGTGTTTATGGTTGATGCATTTTCATAGTAATCTTATAGGGAATGAGATTATTGGGTAGTATTGTAAAGTCTCCTAATGCTTATTGTGTGTATGCATAAGTGGTTATACAATTGTGATGAATTAAGCATGATAAGGTGTTGCATCTCAAACCTTAAAAACCTCTTTTTAATTATGATGCCTTGGTATAAAGAAGGCTTTATGAACTAACAGAATGAGGTTAGTGGATCGGGTGCATTTCCGACACCAGGATAAGTATTATTGATCGGGTGTCCACGTCCGACAGTCCATGGATAGTAGTATGGATCGGGTGTCACGTTCTGACATCAAGGATAGATATTGTATGGGTGTCACTTCCCAACCCAGGATAGTAGTAATGGAATCGGTGTCAACGTTCCGACACCACGAAGTAGAGAATCGGAGTGTCACGTTCCGACACCCAGGATAGTAAAAAGATGAATCTTGATTATGCTAATAAACACCAAATTTGAAGACCTAGATTCTTAAGTGAGTACGGTGTGGAGGTTTTATGTCCTCATAGATGTGTTTTGTGTTTTTGTGCAACTGATTCTTATACTTGTTGCTAATCACCTTTTAAGTTTTGGGGTATGATTTTATGTTATTATCCGATATATATGCTTTCTTAATTTGGTGGAGTTGGGGCCGATTATACCTACTCATAACTTTGTTTTGTACTGACCCCTACTTGTATGTTTCTTTCTTTTATTTGTGGAGTGCAGCAACTACATCGACTCTTCGACTCAACCGCCAACTCTACAGACTTCAGCATAATCAGATTTCTCAGGGTGACATTGTCCTAGCTCTGATTGGATTCTTTCCTTCGCGTCTTTATTTCTTGAAGTTCGACATTGGCCCATCTCTTTTACTTATTTTTAGTTTCTTAGTATACTCTTAGATTTAGTCATTGAGGATAGATGTTCTTGTGATGATGACTTCCAGGTTTTGGAATAAAATGGATATTTTAGAAGCTTTTTAATTAATTTCGTTAATGAGTTTTTTAAGTCTTCCGCATTAATTTTCTGTTTAATTAATGGTTTAAATGTTGGGATTAGCATGGTTTGTTCCGCTCACATAGGGAGTAAATATGGTGCCAACTCGCGCTCGTTTTTGGTCGTGACAAACTTTGTATCAGGCATTAGGTTGTTGGTCTCATCACAAAGAACGAGTCTAGTAGAGTCTTAGGAACGGTGGTGGAAACGCCTTTACTTTTCTTTGAGAGGCTATAGGACTTTAGGAAATTCCATTCGTCTTTCTTTTCGTGCTATTACTTGGATCCCATTGTATCTAGTGATACAAATTGGTACTCTTGACCATCTTCACTCTATTCGCAGATGGTTAGAACTAGGGCAATGAATGCCCACCACCAAG